>SKCR01005797.1:0-25484 GCA_019454045.1 Zanthoxylum bungeanum | reverse complement strand
ATCAAATCAATTTTGAATGATTCTAATCATTTCTAATATGACTTAGCATGTTCAAAACATTAAAAAACCAAGGGCAACATAAATCCCAAAATTCTTCATTTGGCCGAATGCCTCCCAAAGGTGCCATTTTGTGCACTTTGTCATTTCATGCTTCAAAACACATCAAGATGTAATCCAATCAACATGAAAATTTATATGCATCATATACACATCCAAATACAAAACATAAATGAAAAGCCCCAAATTTTTAAGTGGTCATGAACCCTAATTTTTCAATTTCTTCAATTGGACAAATTAGACCAAATAGTTTAAATCAATTACTTTAATCTCATTCTTTCCATCCAATCAAAGTCTCAACACAATGAAACAACTCAAGATCAAATCTAGGTCATCTAAGAGTGGGTCAACAACTCTAGATTAGCAACAAGGTTTCCAAAACAATAAAAGAATACTTATAACTACAATAGTCACAGCTTCCATCATCATAAATGCACAACACTTTCAACAAAACTTCCGTCATCAAAAACACAAAGAATAAAGAAAAGAATAACATAAGAACATCACAAGATGTAGCCTAAATCCTAAGGAACATTTCCTTTCTAATAGTAAGTTGGAAAAACTTACTAAATCCAAGCTTTTTCTTTAGTTTCTCTTTTCTTCCTTCCTCACTTGCTTCTCTTTTGTCTTTAATGGAGTTTTTGTAAAAGTGTATTAGGTTATGAAATGAAAATGAAATGAAAACAATATATACTTGTGGTAAAAAATGCCCTTGGCCGAATTCACCTTAAGCATATACAACAAATTTCATTTCAATTTCATTTAACTAAAGTTTGATCAACTTGATTAAATATCTAAAAAACACTTTATTAGATATTTAAAACTTGGTCAACAAAGGCAACTAAGCCATTTAATTTAAATATCCTAAGTTAAGATATTTATATTTTAATTAATTTAATCATTTAACAATTAAATTAATTAATTAATTAATTAAATACAAATATATTAAATATAGTATATATTTACATTATATCAAATACATATATTCATTTAGGATATAAGTCAAATATCTCAATTTGACTATTAATTAATGTGTATTTAAATTAATCAAGTATTAAATGTAAATACACAATAATTAATCAAATGACTATCGGGTCCCTATAGCAGTATTTTGCGTTTAACCTTCAAACGACTTTATAAATAATCAACATTATTTATATGTGTTGCTCTAGTGCTCTACGAGTATATTTCATTATTGAGACTCTCTAGATTCAGGTATATCCGTCACGAAATCAAATTTCGTGTCCATAATTTATCCACCCCCTTATTATGATGATCACGGATAATCTCGCTGAATCATACAGGTCGAGGTCATGGCAAATGTATAATTCCTCCTTCTCAAGTATCCAGATAAATCCCAGAGATATAGATGTAAATGTCAAATCTCTACAATGATTATCCAGTCGACTATTCTATTAGCAATCTCTAAAAGAATGTTTAGAACTAGCTTCTAAACTTTTCCACGGACCCATGGTTTTATCTGATTGCTAATCATATGGACTACCTATGCTCTGGTACACAGAACTGACGAATCCTATCTTGATACACATAGGACACCCTGAGGATCTATCTACACCCAACGAACAGGCGGAGGTCTGATCTAAATAGATCGGTGACGTGACTGCCATATAAGTGTAGAAGATGTCTCATGTGCCCACAATAACATCTCAAGTCTAAGAATCACAAGTGCTACTCAACCCGAGAAGATTCTTATTGATGTTGGTGTACCATCCATTAAGAATTTTCGGTGAGTCATTCAGTGTTTATCCGCTATAAACACCCACACGTCTATACTAGTCTCCAAGACTAATGGTTCATTGAGAAACCATTGGAATCATATATTCCGGTATACGACATGTACCGGTCTCAACGGGTTTACTTTACTGACCAAGTAGTGTAAACCTTGACCAGGAACTGTCTGAGAATGACAATGTCATGATACTACTCAATGTCAGTTGCGACGCTTTTGCAACAGTACCATGACTAATCATTCTAAGGTCATTACGTCTTTACCATATAAAAAGATACATTATATTATAGAAACTGCATATATTATTCATAATAATAATGTTATACTAAGTATTCAAAAGAATACAACTGGGAATTGGCGCTCTGAGCACCAACCCCAACAAAATCTCCCACTTGCTCTAGTGCCAATAACGATTGTATCTAATACCCATCGACTCCACGTGTTTATCAAAAAAATTCGGAGGTATGGCCTTCGTCAGCGGGTCTACTACATTATCTTCACTCGGTACCTTGCACACGACAATATCCCCACGCGACACAATCTCTCGAATGATGTGGTACTTGTGTTCCACATGCTTCGACTTCTAATGCGCCCTCGGTTCCTTTGCTTGCGCAATGGCTCCAGTATTATCACAGTATAACCGAATCGCATTCTCGATACTTGGGACAACTCCCAATTCTGTGATAAAGTTCTTTATCTACACAGCCTCTTTTGCAGCTTCAGAAGCTGCAATATATTCCGCCTCAGTGGTGGAATCTGCTGTTGATCCCTGTTTGGAACTCTTCCAACAAACTGCATCTCCATTAAGGGTAAAGACAAATCCAGATGTAGACTTTCTATCATCGGGATCCGATTGGAAATCGGAGTCTGTATACCCATTAACCTGCAGTTTGTTTCCTCCATAAATTATTAACTTATCCTTGGTACCTTTAAGATACTTTAGGATATGTTTAATGGCCATCCAATGGTCATTACCTGGATTGGACTGATATCGACTAGTTACGCTAACAGCAAAACTGATATCAGGCCTCGTACATAACATGGCATACATTATGCTACCCAAACGAAGAATAAGGTTGGTTAGACATTCTAACCTTCTCATCTTTTGTTGTGGACACATCTTCTTAGAAAGATGAATCCATGTCTGAACGGTATGTTTGCTGTCTTACAGTTACCAAAACTATACCGTTCCAAGATCTTATCTATGTACGTTGATTGGGATAACCCAATCAGCCTCCTTTGTCTATCTCTATAGAGTTTTAACATAGGAAGCTTCTCTCCAGGTCCTTCATGGAGAAATTCTTACAGAGGTATGCTTTGACGCTTTGTAACATACCTAAATCATTCCCAATGATTACGATGTCATCAACATATAGGACTAAAAATACGACCATGCTCCCACTGGCCTTCTGATACACACAGGATTCTTCTGAATTCTTGAGAAAACCAGACGATCTGATAATCTCGTCGAATCGAAGATTCCAACTTCGTGAAGCTTGTTTAAGTCCATAAATGGACTTCTTAAGCTTACACACCATGCCCGAGTTTTCGCTGGACGCAAAACCTTCTGGCTGTTCCATATAGATTTTTCATCAAGAAATCCATTTAGAAAAGCCGTTTTGACATCCATTTGCCAAATCTGTAGTCATGATACGCAGCTATAGAAAGCAAAATCCGAATTGACTTAAGCATTGCTACTGGTGAAAAAGTTTCATCGCAGTCGACGCCAGGTCGCTGTGTGTAACCTTTTGCTACCAGTCGGACCTTGTAAGTTTCAACCTTACCGTCAGGCCCACGCTTCCTCTTGTAAACCCATTTACAACCGATAGGAACAATTCCTTTGGGAAGCGGAATCAAGTCCCAAACTTGATTCTCATGCATTGAGTCTATCTTGGATTTCATGGAACTTTGCCATTTCACGGAGTCGATGTCCAACATCGATTCTCTATAGGTGAAAGGATCAGTCTCTTCAACTAAGAGAACATCCAGACTCTTTTCTTGTATCAAATACAAGCGTTCAGGAGGTCTAGATCCCCTTTCCGACCTACGGATTGTGTGTGTTGAAGGTCCTTCATCTACTTGAACTTCAGGTTCCTCCGTTGGTTCGTTGTTTTCAAGTTGGACTTCATCAAGCTCAACATGTCTATGATTACCACATTCTGACAAAAATTCTACTTCTAGAAATTTTACGAAGTGAGCTACGAACACATTTCGATGCTCGGTATCATAGAACAGATATCCCCTCGTATTCGAAGGATATCCAACAAACCTAAACTTTTGCCCTCGAGGCGAAAACTTATCTTGCGGAGTCACCTTGACATAGGCAGAACAACCCCAAACCTTATTATAATTAAGATTTGGTCTCCTACCGAACCATATCTGATACGGAGTCGTAGGACAATTTTGAAGGAATCTTGTTCAAAAGATGTGTGGTTGTTAAGAGAAAGTAGCCCCATAAGTAGTAGGGCAAATCTGTGAAACTCAACATTGATCGGACCATATCCAATAAAGTCTGATTTCTCATCTCAGACACTCCATTGTGCTGTGGAGTACCTGGAGGAGTATATTGAGCGAGAATCCCATTCTCCTTCATATAATCCATGAACTCACCACTCATATATTCGTCGCCTCGATCAGATCGAAGGCATTTAATATATTTACCAGTTTGTTTTTCTACTTCATTTCGGAACTCTTTGAACTTTTCAAAGGTTTCTGATTTATGTCGCATCAAATAGACATAACCATACCGTGACAGATCATCGGTAAAGGTAACGAAGTACGAATAACCACTGTGAGCAGTCTGACTTAGTGGACCCACACAAATCAGAATGTACGAGTTAGTGGCGCGGTGTCCAACACCTGAAAATGGGGCTTTGGTCATCTTACCCTGAATACATGATTCACAAGTTGGATAGGATTCAATGGTAATATCTGGTATCAAACCATTCCTAACCAATTGGGTAAGGCGTTTAATGCCAATGTGACCAAGCCTCATATGCCAAAGTTCAGTATTATTAATTACAGGTAAACTACGTTTATTAACTTCAGTATTTAATATATCTTTTGAAGTTTTCAATGTATAATGACCATGCTGGTTTGGACAACTAAGGATCTGAATATTATTTCTATCATATAAATATAAAGAACTGTTCTTAATATTAATACAAAAGCCTTCTGTATCCAATACAAAAAGTGATATAATATTAGCTACACATCCTGGTACAAAATGGCATTCATTTAACGAAAGTGTCCCATTCGGCAATGACATCTCGCATACTCCCACTGCAACTGCATCAAAAGAGTCTCCACTCCCGAATCGTAACTGCATCTCCCCGGGCTTCAGCCTCCTACTTTCCTTCAGCACATGCAACGAATTGCAAATGTGAATGGGACAAGCAGAATCTAAAATCCAGTTGGATGTAACGGCTTCACAAGCCAAAGATAAATCAATAACTGGAAAAATAAATGTTCCTGATGTAGATGTTCTATCTCTCATCAACTGGGCGATGTAATCAGGACAGTTCCTTTTCCAATGCCCGACTTTGCCGCAGTGGTGGCACTTGTCTTCAGAAGCCCTTGGGCTTAGCAATCTTCGCCTGTTGTTGAGGACCAAAATCCTTCTTCTTCTTCCTTTCTTCTTCTTCTTTCCCTTGGACCATCCTTGGGAGAAGCAGAAAGAGAAGTAGATCTAGGAGGTCGAGTCGGTACTCCATTCTTAAGGTCCTCTTCTGCCGTGAGCAACATCCTATGTAGCTCCTGATAGGTACAGATAGTCCCATTCATGTTGAAGTACATCACGAACTGGCGATATGAAGGTGGAAGCGAACCAAGAATGACACTCCTACCGAGATTGTCATTCAAGATGAGATTATGTTGCCTCAATTGATCGATCAAATCGATCATCTGAAGAAATTGTGGGCTAACATCTTGCCCCTCATCCAGACGTACATGGAACAGTTCCATTGCGACTTTCTGAACAATCACTTGTTCTTGGTTCTCAAATGATTGTCTCAATCGCGTCATCATACTATACGAATCTAGCATACCATAGTATTGTTTCTTGAGTTTCGGAGACAGTGAACTAAGGATGTATGATTTAACCCTTAAATCATCATCCTTCCAAGTTTCAAAAACTTGGCGTTCCTCCTCCGAAGCATCCGCATCCGCACCCACAGCAAGGGGCAACAGACCATCAAGAACATATCCAGCTTTTCGGAATCGAGGACAATCCTCAAATCCAATTCCCAGTCGGCGAAGTTCTCAGCGCCTTTTAGTTTGTTCGCATCAAGCATACGCGCAAACTGATTTGTGGATTCTGCCGCCATCGCCAATCTATCATATAGATCACGAAAAAAGGTTAGCAGAAATTAAGCAGTTTCATATAATATCAAAAGCATAAACTAGATCATGGATTTTTAATCTAAAAATGCCTCTCCCACTAAATCATGCAATATTGTAATCCCCAACAGAATACAAAGATTTAAAAATTAAATTAAATACAAATAGTGAAAATTGGATCCCGTGAATATATTTCAGCTCACTGCAGAGGCACGGTCTCGCCTACGTATATTCATCAGGTAGACAACTCATTTGTCAATCATTCAATAGTGACTCCTGGGTTTCCAGTCCTGGTCGTTTCTCGATGTCGCTGCGAAGGCAGGCCCACAAGGAGATGTACCAAGGTTAAACTCATCAATGATAAACTCAAGTTACTTACGTAATCCTGACAGCTAGGGCACGTTCAGAATTCCGCTTTCGCTTGAATTTATATAGTATCTAATATACATCCGGTATAAATAAATCTCTATCGGCTGCACCCTCACAGCAGTGGCACAGTCTCGAATGTAGTCACAGAGAAGTATTCATAAACCGTATTGACAAGACGGACCACATAACATGCATCAAATACATAATTACATTAAAACCTTATTAATTAGGGATTTTCCGCTAAGTCATATACCCCTAAATCTAACCAAATTAGATTCTAATAAGCATGCATAAAGTCAAGAAAACATGATTAAACATTGATTTAATTAAAGCTAATCATTTTAGGTGGCCTAGAATCAGACTCGCTCTGATACCATTTTGTATGGGGTTTTTAGGGGGTAAATCCGGTAACGCAGCGGAAGCGGTGGAAAATCAAATTTTCCGATATCAAAACTTTTTCTCGGATTAATTAAATTTAATTATCCAATATAAAATTATGAAAATAAAATTCAATAAATCATATTTAAATGAATTTACCGAATTGCCCTTACGCTCGTGTTCGAATAGTCCGACAATCAGATTTACTGCCAACATATCCAGGAATCTCTTGGGTCGCTTCCCAAAGATTCACCAATGACAGTTGACTCGAATAGAATTAATCTGGGAATAATTATGAGAGAGAAAATTAATCTGTGATTAATTGTGGTAAGAATTAATCTGGGATTAAATTCGTATAGAAGAAAATTAATCTGGGATTAATTGCGGCACGAATTAATCTGGGATTAAATTCGTATAGAAGAGAGAACGCGATTAATTTATAATTAATCGATAAAATAAATTTAATAGTTAAATTTGATTTTTCTATTTAATTTATTTATTTGGGATAAAATAATATATCGGATATATTAATTGTAATCAGATTTCAATACGAAATTAAAATTGGATTTTAATTCGGGCGAACGAATTAATTTTGAATTAATTCGAAAGTGACTATTGTAATAATTTTGTGAGACATAATTATTTAATTAAATTGGATTTAATTATGTCGCGACGACAAATTCGTTTAATTCGGAATTAAACGAACCCGAGCCCAAGTCTAGTTTTGTGTTGGAGAAGCCAACTTAAATTTGGAATTTACATGTGGTGGGACCCACAACTTACATCAAATGTCAACATATTGATGGAAGTAGTTGGCAATAGTAATGCACTCATTTAAAACACACAACAACCAAAAGTCTTGAAACTATTCACAAATCTCTCTCATTTCCTTTCATTGCCGATTTTCTCTCTAAATTGGTATTGAATTTTTGCTTCAAAATTCATCAAAGCTAGCACTTGGAGAGTCAAATAAGGTGATAGGGAAACTCACCCAAGGGTTAAACAACTCAACTAAAGCTTGGAGCTTCATCCAATCAAGGAAATTTTTGAAATTTCTCCCAAAACCATTATAAGTAATTCCACAACTTTATTTGGTTAATTCACACGCAAATCACACTTAGGATCTTGGAAGCATATCTTAGAGACTAACATTACCATCATGAATTGGGGCCGGGTGAATTCGGCCACAAAATCAGCTAGAGATTGCCCATTAATAGATACCCAGGGTAGGTAACATATATTATATTCGCTAAGCTCTAATGACCATTTTACTAGATGATCCGATGTCTCACGTCTATGCAAAATTTGTCTAAATGGGTGGTGTGTATATACCCTGATGGGATGAACTTGGAATTAAGGTCGCAACTTCCTCGCTGTAGTAACTAAGGACAACGCCATCAACTCATAGGCTTGGTATCAGGTTTCTGCATCTAATAAGGCCTTGCTAGAATAATACAGTGGCCTTTGAATTTTATCTATTTCTTGTACTAGCACTGAACTTAGAGCATGCTCTGAAACAACTAAATACATAAATAACATCTCACCCGGAATTGGCCTGGCCAGAAATGGAGGACGAGTGAGGTACCCTTTAAGCTGTAAAAATGCATTATTACACTCATTCGTCCATTCAACTTTATTATTTTCCTTCTTAATCGACTGGAATAAGACATGATATTTATCAGTGGCCTTAGAAATAAACAGGTTGAGCGCTGCTAACCGACCAATCAAGCTCTACACCTCTTTCACTGTCCTCGGTGACTTCAAATCTAACACCGCCTTGATCTTCTTAGGGTTGGCCTCAATGCCCCTTGCGCTGACCGTGTACCCCAAAATATTTCTCGAGGATACTCCGAAGGCATATTTTTTGAGTTTAGCCTCAACTTATACATTTTCAAGAGTTCAAAAGTTTCTGTGAGGTCCCTCAAATGGTCATCAGGCATTACAATCATAGTTATCATGTCATCGACATAGACTTGTATTATCTTACCGATGAGTGGCTTGAAGACCCGGTTACCCAATCTCTGAAATGCGACCCCGACATTCTTCAACCCGAAAGGCATCACCTTGTAGCAAATACAGTCATTGATATGTGATGAAGGCTATTTTTTCTTATCCTCCGGATACATTTTGATCTGATTATATCCCGAGAACGCATCCATGAAACTTAGCAGCCCATAACAGGCTGTTGAGTCTACCAGCGGGACCACATTAGGAAATGAAAAGTTGTCATTTGGGTAAGCCTTGTTCAAATCGGAGAGATATACACATTCTCCACTTGCCATTAGCTTTCTTCACCAATACCATGTTTGATACCTACTCCAGGTACTTGACTTCTCTAATGAACCTAGACTTCATCAACTTATCTACCTTTGCGTGGATGTCCTCCTACCGTTCCTGGTTGAAGGTCATTCTTTTCTTCTTCACCTCCTTATGAGCCCGATCTATTGACAGACGGTGATTGATGACCCATGGATCTATTCCAAGCATATCCTTGTGACTCCACGTGTAGACGTCGTCATATTCCTTCAGGAAGTTTATGAGCTTCCTCTTCAGACTTTGTTCCAACCGGATTCCGACCTTGACTATCTTCTCTGAACCAAAAAGCTATATTGACTCCAGCTCCCCCGTGCTCCTCCATTCTTAGTGGAGTCCTCGGGTTGGGGATAAATTGATACTACCTCAACTGTGTCCTCTTCTATTTCCTTACTTTTCTGCCCTACAACATCATCAATACACATGGTTTCTTTTGATGCTGCTACAAAACAGCTTCTCGCCACTTTCTGACTTCCACAAACTATCCCAATCCATCTCTAGTTAGGAATTTCAACTTCATATAGTAGCCCGACATAGTTGCCCTTGATATTATCATGAAAAACCTTTCCAAAATTACTTAGTAACTGCTCAAAAAATCTTTCATAGTGAAATCCATCATTATAATTCGGGTATAGGTGTTGTCTCAATAGTTATTGTTAGCTGCACCCGACCCAGTGGGACAACCGTAACACCCCCAAACCCATACAGTGGGGTTACATCATGAATCAAAGTGGTGAACTCCATGCCCAAACCATTCAAGGCTTCCTTGGATATGATATCCACCGCACTCCTGAGGTCCACTAATATTTTCGATCCACCTCCATTCTGCAGATATTGGCCATGATTATTAATGCATCATCGTGAAGGTAACTCACTATTCGAGCATCCTCTTCTGTAAATATCATTGGCACTACCATGGTCTTCTGAATCCTCGGGGCCCCCTCTGTAGTCATTACCTCAGGGCTACTGATCCGAAAGTAATTCTTCCTTCCCCGATTCGAATCCCCAGACAATGTTCTTCCTCCGACTATAGTGAACATAATCCTCTGCTCCTTTCGTTGCCTGACCCTCATGGCCTCATGATCAATGCACTAATTGAGGCAACCATTCCTCAAGAAGTCATCTATCTGCTTATGTAAATCATTGCAGTTCTCAGTGCTATGGCTTTTTTTTTTGCAATATGATGTGCGCAATAAGCTCTAGCATTCCTCTTGACCATTGGGAACCTCCTTAGGTCAGGCTCAGTCAACAGCCATTTTCCTGTATCTCCCGAGCTATCTGAGATAATGGCTGGTTCAGCGCTGTATATGTTGTACCCCATGTGACATGTGCAACCTTAATTAAGGGCCTCCTTTCAGATGTTGGGTTGCCCTGAGTCATTGGGTTGAACTCCCGCTGCTTCGGGCCTGGTCCATTCTATCCGTCATATTCGTCGCAACGAGTATGTAGCCTTGGCTCTTTCTTCACTCGAGTTCACCTCATTAGGCTATCTTTTCTTCTTCTTCCAGCAGCACAAACCTTCTTACCTGTTCCAAATCATTGTGTAGTCTGGAACCTCTTGAATCCTGAGGTGGGCCACAATCTCCCAACCCTCAGTGCTTCATTGAGACTTTCCAATGCTTCTAGGGACTTGTAAGCCCTTACCACTAATACCAAATTGTGGTATATATCTAAAAAATTATTTAACGGTTCATCATCTCGTTGTTTCATCGTCCTCAGCGAACCACTTGTCTTCCTCGGTGCGCATGGTCCTTTAAAATGGCATACGAAAAACTTTTTTAGCTGTGAAAAGCTGCTGATACTTCCAGAAGCCAAGTTTCTAAACCAAAAGCTGGTGGGCCATCCCAAGGTCAAGGGAAATACTTTACACTGCTTCCTCAACCTTGCCTTGAATCTCCATTAACAAAATAAACTTTTCAATATGGGACTTAGGGTTAGTATTATCCTTGTAGACGTCTATTGTAGGTATGAAGTACCTTATCGGGAACTCCAGCTCCAACACTTCCTTAGTAAAATGGGATGATGTTTCTACATCTTGGTAATCCCAAGCACCTCATTGCGTGCTTTTTTCCCTTTTCGACATCTTCTTCTGGAACCAATCTCTCAGATGGCTCTCGGTGTCCTTGTCAGACTTGCTCATTTGAGTGTGATATCTCTTTCCACTCATAGCTCTTCATTCCCACCACCAGTATCGCCCGAGCTCACTCTCCCCAAAACAGAGGCTATTACTGGATGATTTCGGGGTTCGCTTATCGTCATCTTCTTCTCAGGTCTTCTCCACAAGTGCAACACTAGCCACAACCACTGACCTCACTCTGTGAGCGCTCTTTCTCCCTGTTTCTCGATCCCCTTCTACTCCAACTACTCTTTTCCTGCTGGCAATCTCTTATCTCCTTCTACGGGGCTCCGCTTGTCCCTATTCTCTTATCTTTCTCTTCAATCTCTCAATCTTCCCCATAATGATTTTCATGAAGGTCTGGGTTGCCTCACTTTCTTTTCGTGCATTCTCTCTTTCCAACCGTAAGTTCTCTTCCATATTTTCCATCCACTCCACTGTTGAAGTCTCTAAAGCTCTATGGTTTCAGTCTCCTGCCATCGTCTTAGTGTGTTTGTTGTTTTTCGTACTTTCTCCATAGACGGCGCCAACTGTTAACGGCTGCTTTTCGTTTGAAGGGTAATATGGGAAATTAACCCCTCAAATAAACCTCCCTCATCAATGAATTTGTTTGGTTAGCAAGGAAACAAAAGCAAATTTAACAAGCAGATAAGAAAACACGGAGTTTACGTGGTTCGGCAGAAAGTGACTTCAACCTACGTCTATGGGAGAAAGAGATTGAATTTTATTACTTGCTCGGGGTCAACACTAACACGAGCTACAACTGGGGGGGAATACAAGAATGCAAAAATAAGCACCTCGGGTCTTACAACAAGCTCGATACAAATCTCTCAAGTGGTCGAGTGTAGACCGACTCTCTCTATCACTAGATTTTTAGCTCTTGGCTTCTCTTAAGTGTTGAGAGGCAAAATTTGCTCACTCCTGAATCAAAGACTTCTCTCTATTCCACCGTCTCTGACGTCAGCTCATGTCACTTTGCCATCATTGCCCCATGCTTCTTTTCTCCAAGCACTCAGCAAACAGTTGTACTGACACTTGGCTCAACCACCCATATCAGCTAAAAATCCATCATTCCAACCTTTTGGCCAATGCTACATTAGAGTGGCAATGGGCCGGGCCGAGCGCGGGCTTTGATATGCCCGACCTGAGCCCGACCTGGAAAATTTTGGCCAGGGCCCGGGCTTTATCTGGCCATTTTTAAAAAAAAAAATTAAAATTAAGAAAAAACAAATACAAAATAAAGGCCATTTGTTTCAAGATAATTTACAAATACATTAAAAGTTTAGTCTATAAACTAACAATTCAAATGCTACAAAGTACAAATAATAAGTAAAAATTAAAATAAAAAATTTAGCCCGGGCCAGGCCGGGACCAGGCTAAATATGCTGAGCCCGGCTCGGGCTCTTCTAAAACTATATCCCGGGCCGGCATGGGCTTGGGCTTTTCTGCCATCCTTACTGCTACACTTTATTGGTGTGACAGCCTGCAATTCAACTGCCTCGATACTGTTCCGTCTGGCAGGGCTCATTCCCAATGAGAGCCGCTGACCAACTTATGTCACACCAGCCTTCTAAAAGCCCAAACATCTAAGTGTGGCATACGTTATATGACTCCAATATAGGTCGGCATGTGATCTCATCTTCGTTCCTCGAGTCGGCATACCGAGATAGATGATACTTGTCAAAGCTCTCTCTGGCTTCCTTAACCAAGTCGAGTTCCTAGCATAGGCCAATCAGGTCCACAAATCCTCAGATAAACCCAAATCCAGCACTTCTTCTTTAGATCAGGTCGGTATGCCAACTTGCTTCATCATAAACTCTTTTAGCTCTCACATGAACCCCATTATATAATAAGGTCATGTCCTTTTGTCAAACTCCATCAGTCTCTTCCGAGCCATTGAGCTTCTATTATATATTTTTTTACTAAGTACAATATCTATCATATCATTCCTCGATATTTGAACCTTCCTAAAGATGAAAAAACATCAACAATATTAAATAATCAGACATGTAAACTTATCCTTGAGGAGAATCATCGACCCTCAGACCCGAGCATATATGAGCACTCCAATCATCTTCCTCGACCTGACCCGAGCACATATGAGCACTCTAATCATCTTCCTCGACCCGAGCACATCTAAGCACTCCAATCGTCTTCCTCGAATCCAAGACATGAAATTCACACAAGATTGAGAAAAATTTAGCCACAATTGAGTTCTTGAGTGAGTTTGCGAATTGACAAAAAATTACGGTCCAAATTTGGAAGTGACTGACAAGTAAGGGCAGCAACAACTACCACGTGCACCCACCTGACAAGTATATATGGAACACTTTTTCTTTTTAGGACATGGATTTCTCTTTATTATTATTATTATTTTTTTTTTATATTTCATTTTTTATTGTGTCATTACACCAATATATATATATATATATATATGATTAAAACTGAATTATATATTATATGTCATGCATCCTTTTTCTTTTTAAGACATGGATTTCTCTTTATTATTATTATTATTATTATTATTATTTTATATTTCATTTTTTATTGTGTCATTACACCAATATATATATATATATATATTATATATATATATTATATATATATATTATATATATATATATGATTAAAACTGAATTATATATTATATGTCATTAAGTAATAATAGTAGAAAAATACAGAGAGATAAAGGAAAAAATGATGGAAGGTTCCAATTCCTAACTTTATATTATATATATATATTAGGGGGAAAACCTACGTGATTAACAAAATTTTTTATTTTAAATTATGATGGGTGTCATAAATTATAAAGTTATTATTTTAAGTTAACAGGTCCTATATCATTGATCTTGATTTTAAGACTCACGAAAAAAAAAATTAAAAAAAAAAAAAAAAAAACACCCACTCTACGACCGACTCAGACAAAAATGGTGGAGCTCAACAGATTCACCCAAGATTTTCTCCTGATAAACAAATTTTAAATTAATTTTGTAATTTTATTTATTTTTAAGATTTGAATTGAGATAATCAATTAAAACAGCTGTTTGAAAAAATATTCGGTCCAAGAACTCTCATGCGTCCTCACATGATAGTAAATTTTAACCAAACTTTCAAAATACAAATATATATTATTTAATATATTTGTTAATTTTTCATGTCAATAATCTAATTTTTTTTAAGGGTTGGTTAGGGGGGCTATTAAATCTTGTGTGGGTCCATTACTCAAATTTTTAGAATGAGTTATATCTAATAGTCAACACCTAGATTCATGTCTCAGTTTTTAAACTCTATACTAGACTGTTCGATTCGGTTCCGATCGAACCGAATCGACCGGTTCCCAGTTCCACTAGTGTGGAACCGGAACCGGAACAGAACCGTTCGATTCCGGTTCCAGTTCCGGTTACATTCGGTTCTTTTTTTTTAAAATAAAAAAAATTTGAGATTTAAAAATTAATTTATAATTATGAATTTGAATTTGAATTTATATAATAAACTTACATTAAATTAAAAATAAAATTATTGTCTAAAAAAATTAAAAATAAAATTATTAATTAAAGAGCTTGAACTTAAATTTTTACAAACTTAAGATTTAGGATGGCTTGAAATAGAGTTATTGAGGTGTAACATAAAAAGGGCCAAGGAAACCAGGTATATGGATATGGTTGAGACTAGGACAACACCTAATGGAATACGACTATTGGAATAATTGAAAGTGGGATGTTCTAGAGTGCAACCAGGAAAATAGAACAAATTAGTGTAAAAGATGGTAAACCAGATTTATACTAGCAACAAATTAGAAGGTACGAAAAGAGTATGAACATTAATCAAAACCGAGTCGCCAATGTCAACGTTGATAGCAACAGATACAGTCTAAGCACAAGTAGAAGGACTGCCAGAAAGTCTGCACAGAATTAATATCCTAAACATAAGAAACGTCGGTAAACAACAATAGTAAGCTAGAAGTACATGAAGAATTTGACCTTAAACTATGAGGTCCTAAGCCCACAAATAGACAGAGATAGGAGAACTTAAAGGACGGAGCCTATAAGTAGTTGAAGCTTAGCAAGGGAAAAATATAGAGTTAAACAGTTAAGTTATGAGAAGGAATGCTAGAATAAGATTGAGTATGTGCCGCTAAGGAAATACCTAGTAAGATTATTCTTTTATGCATTTACACCCAGAATGGAGGCGGGATATGAAAAGGCATAACCATTGAAAACACTAGTATTTCCAGGGACTCGAAAGTACCAGCTAAGAAGAAAGTACAACAGTGATACGTTAACCGTGAAGGGTAACAGAATTCCCAAGTGATATTTAAGAATTAAAGTTGCAAAGGCCAGAAATATAAGAGGTATCAAACAAGAGTGGAACTAAGGTGTGTGGGACGGCAGACCATAAATATAGTATCAATTTAAGAACTGATAGCTCACGTAGAGAATCGAGTTGAAGAATATTGAGCATAAACTAGAGGTCTAGAGATGGGGTTTCTTTGATGCATGGATATAATTGTAGCCTGACGGTAGTGTAGAGTACTCAGCAGAAGTTTCATGGAATGAGAACGAAGAATTACCTTTCAGTCAGTAATTCAAAGGATTATTCACTAAAGCTCACAGAATTTGGTGCAATATGTGCGAGCATGGTAAGAGGTTCTATACGTAAAGCAGATTTTAAGGTAAGACGAAGAGTATGTATGTTTGCTAGCCAAATGGTAAACGATCAGCTTGGCAGAAATCTTAGTTATTAAGTATGAAAGATCATTGAGAAGTAGTATGAGATAGTTGATGAAGCAGAGTTGGCTATGAGGATACAGTCTGTTGAAAGTTGGTGGCTTAGAAATTAGCGTTTGAATCCTGTAACTTGTGGTAGGATGTACAGTGTCAAAGAACTCCAAGCGTAGACAAATTCCAGAACCTCAATCCTAAAGGGGATTCGAGGACGAATCCTATTTAAGGAGGGGAGAAAATATAACACCCCGATAATTCCGATGATTATTATGCTATATGTGGCATAATACAGGGTATAAATCATGTTCAAGCATTTATATGCGCGTGAAATTACTTTTTGGACATTCGACAAATTTCTTGCAGTCCCAATACGAAATTTACTTTACACTCTATTCCGGACTGTTGGACAGTTATGACCCATAGCGTCACTGTTTTGTAAAAGACATTGTATGTTTGTACAAAATTAACTATGTAGTAATGAAATTGTCTTTTACCGTTTTGTAATTTATTTACTTTCATATGTAAATGGTAAAAGTCCATATGATTAGTTCCGGATTGAGATGATATGAGACAGTATCAATCCATAAAGGTTTAATCATTAAATATCCATAGTCATAGTATTATCTAGATTGGACATCGATAATGCGGAATAGACTAGTATTGCACTTGTGCGCGTTGTAAGGGCATAACGGCATAGTTCTCATATATTTAAGTATAGGATACTTATGCAAGTGCGATAGGAGGTTGTGTTTTACCGATGGTACGGAAAACAGCTTTGCTCTGGATAGACCCCGCTGGATCCCATTGGTAGTATGTATATGTGTCTATGAGAGTCCGCTTCAGGGTAGGTGTATTTGGTCTTAACCTGAGACTTGCATCGCTAGTACTTACGACAATCGGTAAACTTTAGTTTTGGTCTTCCAGGGCTTTAACAGGTTATGTGTACGCCTCTTCTGGGTTTGTCGAGAATCGTAGTGTATTGGATGTGATGTCAAGACGGAAGTATCACTTCAGACATATGGAGATGATGATCACGCAGGGATTCAGAACTGGTTCTCTATAGTGTTGCAACCATCGGGATAATATGACAAGGTCATGATTATCCGATCCAAATAGACTAGTTGCTTAATATCCGATATGTGATTCGTATAGGGCAGACACTATTCCAGCCCCATGCCTCGCACGTGACATCTGATACTGGATCACAATACAAAATACTACAGTATACTACGCCTGTTAAAGATCGTATATTCCAGTAAGAATATTTCTAGAGAATTTGGTAGGCATGGCGCTTTGCTAGAAGCCAACCTTGTCTCGTAAATCGGTAAAAAACGTAGTACTTGGTACATACGTGTTCGGATAGTCCGACGACCGAATTTACTGCCAATATATCTAGAGATCTCTTGGGTCGCTTCCCGAAGATTCACCAATGACGTATGATTCAAGCTTAATTAATCTGGGATTAATTACGGAGAGACTTTATCTTGGATAAAGTACTATTTGAAGAGAGAGAAAGATTAATTTGGAATTAATCATTAAAATAATATATTCGATATATTATTCGGAATCAGATTTTGACGCGGAATTAAAATTAGATTTTAATTCGGGCAACCGAGTTAATTTAGAATTAATTCGTTAGCGACGTGAATAGTAATTTTGCTAGGAATAATTATTTAATTAAATTGGATTTAAATTACGTCACGACGGAAGTTCGTTAATTCGGAATCAGCGAACCCGAGCCCGAGAGTGTTTGTGGGCCCACTCGCATTAGGAATTGAGTGGGGCCCACATGTCACTTCAACCATCACATCACTTGTCACTTAATTCACTTTAGTGTGATGGGTTTATGTGAGTTGGTGAAAGAGTGATATACACTCCAAATCAAGAGAAGGTGAAAGATATGTTGACTTTAACAATTACCAACTTTTGGTATATCTTTAATTATTTTTTTTGAAACAATAACAATTGATTTTTGAAATCAAAATTTCATCTTCCTCTCTCTCTCTCCATTACCGAAACTGTGACAGTTTCTTCCTCTCCATTTTTCTTCATTTCTTTGCCAAAATTTGTGAAGAAAAGGTGTGAAGTTTTGTTGTAAAAATTCACCGTGGGCTAGCACTCTTCAAGGATCATTAAGAGGTGATAGGGAAACCAACACAAGAGCTTGGAAAGTCAAGGAAAAGCTTGGAGCTTCTACTTTTTTTGGGCCGAATCTTGGAGCACTTAGAGGAGGAATTTTTTGTTGTTTGACGCATCCAAAACTGATCGATGTAAGTGTGTTTCCGCCACTCTTCTTCGTTATTCATTCATGTTTCATTATTCATTTTGATCTTGGGACTAATCATAGAAACCAACACGGACAACCCTTGGAATTTGGGCCATAACTTTTTCATACGATCTCCTATGTTTATGAATTTTATATTGCCGGAAAGCTAATATGAAGAGCTACAAGTTATATGTTGAATATTTTTCCACATTTGGATAGAACTAGATCGAGTTTGGTCATTTCCTCAGATCATATGCATAGTGACGAAAATGAAGAGTAAAATGGAATTACCATTTTAACCCAAAAGCCCATTACCCTTCTCAATTTAGGCCCAATAAGTATAAATATCTCTCAAGTCCCTAGACTTCTCTAGAGAGAGCTAAGACAATCAAGAAAGAAATAAAAACCCATCTAACCCCAAATCCCTTGGTGATGGCCGAAAATTAGGGAGTGGGGGAGAGAGATACTTGCCACTTCACAAGAAATTTTGAAGAAGAATGAAGAGAATCCAACACAACCAAATTTAGAAAGGAGAAAGGAAGGCTTGTGGACTCTAATGGAGAAGAAGAAGTGTGATTCAAGGTAAGAAATCTTGATCTAAAAACTTGGATTGTAAAGTTTTGATGAAGTGATGTTATGTTAGTGTGGTTGGCATACTAATGATTGCATTAAGGTGGATAATGAACTAGGAAATTGATTATATTAAGAAATACCCAAAATTTTGGAATTCTAGATATTGGGTTTAATTAAGATTTATGAGATTAGTGGGTTGCCTTAATAGTGGAATATTTGTAAAGCATGTATAAATGTTAAGTTTAGAAAAGTGTTTTTATGAAGGTGTTAGTATGATGGTGGGGATTACTTGGGCATTATCATTGAAGAGTTTATGTTGGCCCTGAAATCGGGCTAGCGTCGCGATGCGTAACCAGCAGAGTCTCTTTGCCTCGAGTCTGAAAAAGTGGGAATCGTGACGCGGAACACCTAGCGTCGCTACGCGCAACAAGCAGAGGCTCTCTGCCTCGGGTCTGAACATGTGGGAGTCACGACGCAGAGCACCTGACATCGTGACACGCAATAAGCAGAGGCTCTCTGTCTTATGTCTGACCTAGTAGAAGTCACGACGCGCAACGTCTGACATCGCAACACGTGATCTTTTCTCAAAATCAGATTTAGCCATTCCAATTTCATCTTAGGATTTTAGAGGCCACCTTAGGGGTTTCATATCGACACATATAAATGCATTATGTTATGTCAAAAGCATAATACGCCATGAAGTGATCATAGCTAGTTGAATTGAGAAACTTAGTCTAGTTCTGAAACATATTCCATGACTTATATTCTAATCAAGTTTATCGATTATAGATCATCGACAGGAACCATAATCTTATTCGACGAAGGGAAAATGTGTCAGCCATATTCCAAATCAGTTAGTGGACCTTTCTTTTCAAGTTGATATTACTTATTTGTTTTTTATTCAAGACTTACTTTTAACCACATTAGTGCGTTAACCAAATTGATTTCAGTTATTTTATGAATGTGTATGTTTTAGAAAACTTGGATTTTAAAAGCATGATTTTTGTGAGTTTTGGAGGTATGGGGGAAAAACCCACCTCATATGTTACTTATGGAATTGACGGATATAACATGTGCACATGTAGAGCAGGACTAGGGGGATGGCGATACGTAATTCTCCTAGATCCTAGATTTCAAGGCTAGGGGGACGGCGATATGTAACGCCCTTAGACCTTAGATTTAGGGTCAGATTGATAGCATGGATCAGCACTCCTGGCTTCAGCGGCATAGGGGACTACGATATGTAACGCCCCAAAACCCCTAGATAAGGATATGGGGGGACGGCGATATGTAACGCCCCTATGAGTCAGGTTTTCTACATATTTCACATAGATATGATTTTCAGAAAAGACAGTTTTATGAAAGATTTTCAGAAAGAACAATTTTATGAAAGATTTTCAAGAAGAATTCAGTTTTACAGAAAACCTTAGAGTTTTACAGACATAAAAAAATTTCCAGAAAAGAATTGTTTTCAGATAAGAAAAGATTTTCAGAAAAGATAGTTTTCTCGAGATGGTTCCGGTTTGAGAACAATAAATTTTCATAAAAGCATTTAGTTTTCGTTTTAAAATGTCTACTCACTAGGTCATTCAAATGATCTAACCCCCCCACTCCTATTATTTTTTATTTTACAGGATTACCCGAAGGACGAGCTCGAGAGGATGGATACTATTGGCAGTCACTAGGGTGTCTGGGTTATCCAGGTCGATTACAGAGGTTCAGCATAGTCAGTGTCAAAGTAAAGTTACATGTCAGTCATTAGTAATGTATAAGTCTTTGTAATGTATTAAAAGTGTTCATGAACAAATTTGTAAAGAGAATTAATAATGAGTATACAGTCATGAGTATTAAAATGTATGCCATGTTGTTGATTTGGGTAATGGCCCTTGTATATGAGCTTATATTGAGATGGATTAGTGGTAATGATCACAGTCTGAAAGTTAGAGGCTCAAGGGGATATGTAAGTCTATTCCCTACCAGTAGCATCTCTAGAGAGAGATGTTACATCGCCATTGTCAACTCTAAGTTGGATCATCCCATGTTCAAGCCTTCTTTTCACCCTCATTTCCTACAATGAATTGAAAATATGAATAGGACTTTTGGTTTATAACACCCAACTGTTAGTTTTGGTGCTTGAAGCGCCAATCCGGATCGTATTTATTTCTGATCCATGAATACGAGCAATACCTTTTTTTCCATAATATTACTTATTTATGGTTGCACCTCTTGTCTTTTATTATATATATTCGATCTAATTCATTAGATTGAAACTAAATTATGTTTAGTGATATATATATATTAGACAAAGACCCGATAATATATAATATAATGCACAATTACAACGTAGTTTGTAATTGACATTGGGAAGTGTCACTACTAGATATATATTATCAAATAAAGTTCATGGTCAAGATTTACTAGCACAGGTCGGTTAGTAAAAATCCGCTGAGACCAGTACATGTCGTATATCGTGACTTGGTCCGATGGTTTATCCCAATGAACCATGAGTCTTGGGAGACTCGTATAGACGTGTATGTGTTTATTTGATAAACACTGAACGACTCACCGAAGATTACCTAATAGATGGTATACCAACGTCAATAGGAATCTTCTCGGGTTGAGTAGCATAGTGATTCTTTGACTTGAGATACCACTGTGGATATATGACTTATTCTCCACACTTAGATGGCAGCCACGTCACCGATCTATTAAGATCATACCTCCGTCTGTTCGTTGGGTGTGGACTCATGCTCATGATATCCTGTGTGTATCAAGATAGGATCCGTCAGTCCTGTGTACATGGAATATGTGTCCATTATATGATTAGCAATCTGTTAAATCCATGACCGTGGTATACTTCGAAAGTAAGTTCCGAGTGTTATTTAGAAGATTGTTAATGGATACGTCGACATGATTATACCTATAGAGATTTGACGTTTATATCTATATCTTTGGAATAATCCGGATATCTGTGATAGAGGGATTATACGTATGCAATGACATCGACCTGTATGATTCAGCCAGTTTATCCGTGATCGTCATAATTTACGGGTGGTTGAATTATGGACACGAAATTGGATTTCGTGACGGATATGTCTGAATCTAGAGAGTCTCACTAATGAAATATACTCGTAGAGCACTAGGGCAATATTTATGAATAATAGAGATTATTTATAAATCGTTTAACCGTTAAACGAAAAATACAAGCACATGGACCTAATGGTCATTTCCTAATTAATGTGTATTTGTATTTAATATTTGATATTATTAAATACACATTAATTAATTTTCAAATTATGTTATTTGACATATATCATTAATATATGTATTTGAGATATTTAATGTAAATATTATACATATATTTAAGATATTTGTATTTAATTATTTAATTATTTAAATGTTAAATGATTAAAGTAATTGTTTTATAAATATCTTTTACCATGATTAAGGTTAGGAAATTGCATGTTTTGGTTGGTTCACTTGTGATTTACTTTTTGATAATAGTTACCAAATGGAACAAGTAACTTAGTAATTGAAATTGAAATTAAAATCTTGTATTTGTTTCCTACTCATTCACGCCCATTTAAGGAAAATATAAAAGATTTTTTTTGTTTCATTTTCTTAAATGAACACAAGTTACCAAATAAAATTACAAGTAAAGTTTGAGAGAAAAAACTTAAAGAACAAAGGAAAAAGCTTATGGAAAATTTGATTTTGTAACTATTTTCCAACTTTCTTCAACTAGAAAAATATTTCCATGTTTCTAAGCTTCAACATGTGTTGCTTAGAATTTTCTCTACTCTTTAATTATGTAATTAAATTGGTTTGAGACTTGTTGGAAAGATGTTTGCATGTTTATTAACAAAATATGCTTATAATTAGTTATTAAGCATTCTTTTGATTAATTAGTAATCAAGTTGCCATTCTAGAGTTCTAAGGTCACTCATTTATGACCTATAATTATTCTTGAGTTATTTCAAGAGGTGAGACTTGTTTGGTGTATTAAAGTATTGAATTTATTCAATTTAGTGGAAATTGATCAATTGGAGTAATTTGAGAAATTAGGGTTCTTAACCTATTTCAATTTTGGGACTTTTCATATATGTGATATATTATGGTGTGTATATGATGCATATCAAATTTGGGATTGATTGGATTTGATCTTGACTTTTTTTGAACAAGATTGGACTAAATCATAAAATTGGAAAACCTTAAGGGGTTCTCGGTAATTTTATCTTTTAGTGGGGATCTTGTTGCAATTTATATTTTGATGTTTTGGACATGTTGAAAATTATTTTAGAACTGATTTGGAATCATCCAAAATTGTATTTGACAATTTGAGGACTAAAAAGAACAAAATGCAAAGTTTAGGGGTCAAACGGTAATTTTCATGAAATATGATTTCTTGGGTAAAATTTCAGTTTTTAAGTATTTGGTAATTAAAATAAATAATTTTATTTTAATTGTCCAAGAAAAATAATTATCGGAAATTATTTCGGAGTGAAAATACGCGAAAATAATGAAAAACGGCGTTACCGGGTAACAGCTGCCCAAGTAGTGAACTGGTCACTGTTCGGGCAGCCCACGAACTGTCCAAATATTTTTGGAGCTGACCTGGGTAGTCCCCATGTGCATTGGTCGGTCAGTTCGGCCGGAAACACGTTTTATGCTATTTTATGGAAAAACGATTTGCAAAAGTTTCGCGGTGTTTCTATATTATTTATGTTGTTATATGATATCGAATAAATAAGTTTAGGTGAAATATGAATGAATTATTTGGATATTGAATAATTTATTCGTAAGTTTAAAAATTTTAAACTACGATTTCGCTCGAACCGTGTTTCTTCCGCTGCGCCGCCCTGATAAAACCCCAACACCAACCACTATTTGCATCTACGGCCAAAAAGATATTAATAATAGGAAAAATAGAAAGCATACAAGAGGGTCATGAGTGTCTTTTGAGTTCTGGGATATCTCGTTTCCAATGCTCTGACTTCTTACAATGTAGACATTCGTCACAAGCCACATTCGGTTTGCAGATTTAGATTTCTTTGGTTTCTTGGAGTTTTTCTTTACAATCTTCTTCTGGCTTTTTGTACATTCTTTGACTTCTCAGAAGTCGAGTAAGCACTCGCTCCACCATGGAGATACAAACTTAAGTTGCCTTTCGTCAAGTCTTGTTCCGCCATGTGTAACATGTAATGAAGGTCCTCATATGTGGCTTTCATCGAATGCATGTGAAAATTCAACACAAAGCCACTATATGTACCGGGAAGAGAAGAGAGAATCAGATTTTGGCCGAGCAGCTCATGTATGGTAATGCCATGTCCTTCCAAATATCGGATATGCTCGATCATATTCTAAATATAACATTAACAGCTCCTCCATTCTTGAGCGAGGCATGGAAAAACTACTTAGACCTCTGATAAATTTCAATCTTCTGATTCATTGTAAATAACTCCTTGAGGACGCATAAGCGTGCAAGCATCTGGTACATCTATGTACTATCGCAGCAAATAAGAGATCATCGATCCTATAATTTAGGACTTCACCTTCAGGTTTTCGTCATTCCATTTGTCAAACGTCAAGCTCATCGGACGTAGAGTTAGGATTGATGTCAACAGGTAATGGATTGAGGGTCACATAGCTCAATATTTCTGACTTCAAGACAAGATGGATGTTTATTTCCCACTCAAAGTAGTTCTCAACTCCTTTAACTTGTTGGTATCCAAAAGCCTAGCTAATGGATTTGCGGATGCCATATCTGGAAAGCAATAACAAACATTAGCTGAACATTTTCATATCAATATAAAACACTAATAAGATTACAGATTTTAAATCTATTTGTGCCTTCCCACTACTTTACGTAATGTCATAATCTCTCTCAACGAAAAATAGAAATTCGATATTTAATTTCATAATAGGAAGTGGATCCCATGACATTTACTTCAGTATTATAATAATGAAGGTATTGGCCTTCATAAACTCATTAAGTAGACATCTAAGTCAATAACATAAAATGTGACTCCTAGGTTTATGTTGGACAATTATGACCCATAACATCACTATTTATAAAAGAACATTATGTTTTTCGTACAAATTAACTATGTGACAAAAGGAAATTGCTATTTTATCATTATTGTAATTGGATTACTTGGATATATATATAATGATAAAAGTCCATATGATTAAATCATATTAATAAGATATTATACATTATTATTGTTGGACAATTATGACCCATAACATCACTATTTGTACAGATCATGGTGTTGTTGTACAAATTAACTATGTGATAAAGGAAATTTCTCTTTTATCATTTGTAATTAGATTACCAAGATGTATAAATGATAGAAGGTCCATATGATTAGTTCCAGATTGAGATGTTATGAGACAGTATCAATCCACGAAGGTTTAATCATTAAATATCCCTAGTCAGAGTATTATCGAGATTGGACATCGATAATGCGTAAAAGACTAGTATTAAAATTGTGCGCGTTGTGGGAGCATAACGACATAGTTCTCATATATTTGGGTATAAGATACTCATGCAAGTGTAATAGGAGGTTGTGTTTACCGATGGTACGGAAACAGCTTCGC
>SKCR01005796.1:0-25450 GCA_019454045.1 Zanthoxylum bungeanum | reverse complement strand
AACATGCGCCGTGCCACGTGTCATCATCATATGCTGCCGACACTCAGACTTGACACGTGTCGCCTCGTCATCAGCCACATCATCGGTCAACAATCAACCTTGCCACGCGTCATGCCACATCATCGCCACGTCAGCAGGTCAAAACCTAGTCAACTTGCCACGTCAGCCTCAGCCAATCACAACTTGACACGTGTCGCCACGTGTCGCAATCCTATTGTACCGACAAGTGAACAGTCAGCCGCCACGCCACGTCATCGCCACGTCGTCGCCGCGTCGCATGACGTCATCAATGACGTCATCACAATAATTGAGAATTAGCCGCCTTGACACGTGTCGCGTGAACAGTCAGCCGCCTTGCTACGTGTCGCCTTCTCATTGTGCCACGTCGACAAATCCAGCGTCGCGACGGCGCGAAGCTTGAAAAATTTTCCTATAATATTGCGCGAATTTTCATTTTTCAGTTGTTATTCTCTCTCTTCAAATTCCGTGTAAAGAGAGTTTCTCTCTCTAAAAAATTTTAGTTTTTAATTTTTTTTACTTTTGTAATTTAATTTTAATTACTTTTTGTAATAATAATAGTTTACTTTCTTTATTTTTTTTACAGTTTTACTATTTACCATGATGAGGTAATTTCCTCCAGCTAAGGTGAAAGGTAATTCTTTTACTGTTGCATTAGTTTAATCTCCCTAAAAATAATATATTTACTAATTAAAATACTGATTAATAAGGATACCACCGCCAGATTGGTCGGTTGGGAAATTTATTTAATCTGGTTTAAACCTGACTTAATAAAGGAAACCGCTATATTGGTCGGTGGTATATTTATTTTCTGTTGGTTTGAACCTGATTAATCAATGATACCGTCAGATTGGTCGGTTGATAAATTTATTTTATCTGGTTTAAACCTGACTTAATCAAGGAAACTGCTATATTGGTCGGTGGTATATTTATTTTCTGTTGGTTTAAACCTAATTAATAAAGGATACCGCCAGATTGGTCGGTTGATAAATTTATTTTGGTACCGCCCCTTTATGGCTGGATTATGGACAAATATTACCGCCTATATGGCTGGTTGGACTTAATTGGACTTAATCAGGATACCGCCAGATTGGTCGGTTGGTTAAATAATATCACAAGTTTATATATTATTTTATTGGGAGATATCTAAATTAGTAATAGTCAGTAATTCCTTTTACCTTAGCATTTTATTTTTTTGTATTTTTACTTTTCAGTATTTATTTTAACGCAATTATTTTCAGCATTTTATGTCTTTTATTTTCGTTTTTACCAGTCCTAGCTATGTGTAATAACTAAGTTAGTATCTAGGGTTGTGATGAAATTCAATGTCACGGGTTTATAAGGGTTAGATTATAATTTGGGTAATATAAAGATTTATTTATTGAGTCTTAATCTAATGTTCTTTAATTAACTGGCCATTAATTAAATTGATTAGGTAACTTAAAATGAACTAGACATAGGGATTTTAAGTTTAAGACCTTAGATTCAATAGCCCACGATCTTCCTTAAGGATAGATAACCCTTTCAATAGATTTCCTTACAGGATAGGAATATACCTGTCGGGCGGGGGTAGTCTTAATTAATTGGAACTTAATCGTAATGAATCTAGGTAATTTGGTTGACATAGACATATGGTTCATTGGATTATACTAGGTATTTGTAATTGACCATCGGAAGATGCTTTTACATACATTAGTGTTCCAGGTTAATAAATCAATAAATTACCCAATTATAATATAACCACTTTATCTTTAATTAATATTGGAATAAATCACAACCCTAGATAGTTTTTAATATTGAATTTTCTTAAAATCTACCTTCAAACAATTTTATTTTATTGTCTTTAAATTTAGAATCGTCGCTATTTCAAATCAATTAAACAACTTGTTAGATACTAGTAATCATTTAACCTCATAAAATTAATAACTTAGGTATTAAGTCCTCGTGGGATCGATACTTTTTATACTACTTGAACGATACGTACGCTTGCGTTATACGTGTGTGTTTACACCGGTCAGCATCTTTCTTTGTGATCAGATATTTGATTGCTGAATGATCTGTGTAGACCACCACTTTGGGACCCAGCAGATAGGAGCGGAATTTGTCAAAAGCATACACAACTGCGAGCAACTCCTTTTCAGTGGTTGTGTAGTTGAGTTGAGCTTCATTTAAAGTTCTGCTGGAGTAGTAAATGGTGTGAAAAATCTTTGCTTTGCGTTGTCCCAAAACTGCACCTACAGCAAAATCACTAGCATCGCACATCACTTCAAATGGAAAGGTCCAGTCTGGTGCTACAATGATGGGGGCAGAGACCAGCTTCTGTTTTAAGATCTCGAAAGCTTCCTGGCATTCTTTGGTGAAGTTGAAAGGCACATCCTTTTCCAGAAGATTGCAAAGAGGTTTAGCAATCTTGGAAAAGTCTTTGATAAATCTCCTGTAAAAACCTGCATGTCTGAGAAAACTCCGAATCCCTTTGACAGATGTTGGTGGAGGTAGTTTTTCAATTTTTTCAATCTTTGCTTTGTCTACCTCGATTCAATTTTGTGAGATCCGGTGTCCAAGAACAATGCCTTCCTGTACCATGAAATGGCATTTCTCCCAATTGAGTACCAGGTTTGTATCTTCGCACCTTTGTAATACATGTTCCAAATTTTGCAAGCAATGGTCAAAAGAATCTCCAAACACAGAAAAGTCATCCATGAATACCTCCATACTTTGCTCCAGCATGTCTGAGAAAATAGCCATCATGCAACGCTGAAAAGTGGCGGGGGCATTACATAATCCAAATGGCATCCTGCGGAAAGAAAAAGTACCATAGGGACATGTAAATGTGGTTTTCTCCTGATCTTCTGGGGCAATAGCAATCTGATTGTACCCTGAATATCCGTCAAGAAAGCAATAGAACCCATGTCCCGCCAGTCTGTCTAACATCTGATCAATGAATGGTAGCGGAAAATGGTCCTTTCTCGTGGCTTTATTCAGCTTTCTGTAGTCCATGCATACTCTCCATCCAGTCACTGTTCTTGTTGGAATCAGCTCGTTCTTTTCATTGGTGACCACAGTAATTCCTCCTTTCTTTGGCACACACTGCATAGGACTCACCCAAGTGCTATCTGAGATGGGGTAAATGATGCCAGCATCCAACCATTTGATGATTTCTTTCTTCACAACTTCCTTCATGATTGGATTGAGTCTTCGTTGATGCTCCACTGTGGGTTTGTACTCATCGTTCATCAGAATCTTATGCATGCAAAATGATGGACTAATGCCTCGAATGTCTCCTATAGTCCAGCCAATGGCTCTTTTGTGCTCTCGTAACACTCTCAGTAGCTTTTCTTTCTACTCCAATGTTAGTGAAGAAAAATAATAACAGGTAATTCAGAAGAGTTTCCAAGAAATGCATACCTGAGATGGCTCGGAAGTAACTTTAGTTCCAGCTGCGGTGGTTCTTCATTCGAAGGCTTGATTCGATCTTTCTTTGGCAGTTCCAAACTTTCAACTGGTGGTGTTGCTTTGAATCGGAATGGTTTGTCAAGGTAGTTGATACATTCCAGGATTTCAGCATCTAGCTCGCTGTCAGACATGTTGGTGATGCAAGCTTCAAGTGTATCTGTGGGATTGGCTCAGTATTTTGAACGATACTATCAACAACATCAGCTCTGAAACATTCTTCTTCCTTTTCATCGCTCGGGAATTTCATGGCTTTGAAAACATTAAAGGTCACTTCTTGGTCCTGCACTTTCATGGTTAGTTCTCCTTTTTTTTGCACATCAATCACAGTCCTGTAAATAGAAAAAGGCATTAAGTTAACACTAGCTCCTAAATCACATAAAGCCTTACCGATGTAATGTTCTCCAATGGTGCATGGAACTGTGAAACTGCCAGGATCTTTCAACTTCGGGGGAAGTTTCCTCTGAATAATGGCGCTGTATTCTTCCGTTAATGCAACTGTTTTGTAGTCTCCCAATCTCCGTTTTCGTGAAAGAATGTATTTCATGAATTTGACATAACTGGGCATTTCTTCCAAGGCTTCTAGAAATGGGATGTTGATGTACAATTTTTTGAAAACCTCCAGGAATCGAGCAAACTGCTTGTCCAGTTTGTTTTTCTGAAGACGCTGAGGAAAAGGTGGAGGTGGAGTGATCTGTTCTTTTTCCTTTGCTTCTTTTTCCTTTGCCTCTTTTTCCTCTATCTGTTGTTCAGCTTCTTTTGGAACTTCTTCTTGGGACATCTTGATTCCAATCATCTTTGTTGATTTCAGTACCGCTTTTCAAAGTAATGGCTTGACATTGCTCCTTACCTCGGTTCCTTGGATTGGGTTCTGTGTTGCTGGGAAGATTACCTGGTGGTCTGTAACTCTGAGCATTGGCCAGTTGTCCGATTTGATTCTCCAGTGCTTTGATGGAAGTTGATTGGCTCTGAAGATAGCATCGTACTTTTTTAACTGAGCCAGCACTTCTGCTATTCCTGGTTCATTTGCCTGCTCATGGCCTTTGTTCTGTTGCTGGAATCCAGATGGTGGATAGTTTCGCTGTTGGCCTGAATTGTTGCTCCATGAAAAATTAGGATGATTCCTCCACCCTGGGTTGTAGGTGTTGGAATATGGATTGTTCCCCTGCCTGTTGAAATTGTTGACAAAATTCACCGTTTCTTCAAGTTGGTTCGACTCTGGTGTTCCTCCATATGGTGAACTTGTGGATCCAGTGGTAAGAGTTTCCCTGAATTTGCATATCTGATCTAGCTTGGTGTTGACTGCTGTATTGGCTCCACTTTCATAAATTCCTGCAATTCTTGGATCATGCTCCTTTCTGTTGGCCACAAGGAATTGTTGTTGGCCATTTCTTCGATTAGTTCCCAGGCTTGATCTTCTCCTTTTGCCATTAAAGCTCCTCCAACAGCAGCATCGATTGTGGTTCTCATTAGTCCAGAAAGTCCATTATAGAAAGTTTGGACTTGAAGCCATTTTGGAATCTCATGGTGAGGACATTTCCGGAGCAAATCTTTGTACCTTTCCCAAGCTTCGTAAAGGGATTCTGAATCTTGTTGTACAAAAGATGTGATGTCATTCCTCAGTTTTGCTGTTCTAGCTGGTGGAAAGTACTTTGCAAGGAATTTGGTGGCTAGAGTGTTCCAAGTTGTGATGGAACCAGCTGGTAATGAATGTAGCCAAGCTTTAGCTCTGTCCTTCAAGGAGTATGGAAAAATACGCAGTCTCATTGCTTCTTCTGATGCTCGGTTGTAATTGAAAGTGCCGCAAACTTCCAGGAAGTTGCTGATGTGAGCATTAGGATCTTCTGTTGCATTCCTCCAAACTGAACTGTCTGCTGAATCATCTGAATGCAAGTTTTGATGTCACCCGTATTTGTTGGTAAGGGAGGAAGTACAATACATGAAATGAGTCTGTCAACCACCGGAATGGTTCTATCTCGAATGGGTATTGGTGGTGCAACCTCCAAAGGTTCAAGTTCCATGTTGACTAAAGCTTCTTGGCCTTCTCGCCTTTCCCTTCTCAACTGTCTGATGGTTCTTTCAATTTCTGGGTCAAGCGGTCGGAGTTCAAAGCTTCTGGTTCGTCTCATGTAGTTTCTGAAAACCTGTAACACAAGAAAACAAAAATAATAAGTAAAAAGAAATTAGATACAAGTAAAGGTATCTAACCTCTAAACTAATAGTAAAAGATAAATAAGTCCCCGGCAACGGCGCCAAAAACTTGACCGGCGTAACACACACGTATAATGCAAGCGCACGTATCATTCAAGTAGTATAAAAATATCGATCCCACGAGGACTTAATATCTAATCTATTAATTTTATGAGGTCAAATGATTACTAGTATCTAACAGGTTGTTTGATTGATTTGAAATGGTGACGATTCTAATTTAAAAACAAGTAAATAATTGTTCGAAAGTAGGTTTTAAGAAAATTCAATATTAAAAACTATCTAGGGTTGTGATTTCTTCCAATATCATTTTAAAGATGAAGTGGTTATTTTATGTTTGTGTAATAAATCGATTTACTAACCTGGAACACTAAATTAGGCAAAAGCCTCTGTCGATGGTCAGACGCAAATACCCAGTTTAACCCAATTGAACCATATGTCTATGTCAACCAAATTATCTGGATTCATTAAGTTTAAGTTCCAATTATGGCTACCCCCCACCCCCGACAGGTATATTCCTATCATGTAAAGAAATCTATTAAAGGGTTATCTATCCTCAAAGAAGATCGTGGGCTATTAAGTCTAAGGCTGAAACCTAAAATTCATTTGTCAAGTTTATTTTAGATTTACCACATCAATCTTATTAGGGGCCAATTAACAAGACGCATTAAGCTTAAGACTTAATAAGTAAACCTTTAAATTACCCAAACTATAATTTAACCCCTTATAAACCGGTGATATTGGATTTCATCACAACCCCAGATAACTGGCTTAGTTACGACACATATTTACGGGTAATAAAAAACTTAAATAAAATAAAAGACATAAAGTAAAATACTGAAAATTAAATACTGAAAATTAAATGCTGAAAGTAAATGCTGAAAAGTAAATGCTGAAATTAAATGCTGAAATTAAATGATTAAAAGTAAATGCTGAAAAGTAAATTGCTAAAAAGTAAATTGCTGAAAAGTAAATAAAGTAAAATTACAATAAAAGAAAATGCTGAGGTAAAAGGATCCACTTTTATTACTTCTATTTTAGATATCTCCCTTAATATAATATATTAACTTTGCATGATAATTACCAACCAGCCATATAGGCGGTATCCAGATTAAGTCAAATTAATAATTAATTACCAACCGACCAATCAGGCGGTATCCAGTTTAGTCAGGTTAAAACCAATTTAAATAATTACCAACCGACCAATATGGCGGTATCCTCGTTAAGTCAGGTTTTAACTAGTTTTATATTATAATTAAGGGAGATTAATCTAAATATTAGTAATAAAAGTTTTACCTTTTACCCCAGCAAAGGGGAGTTACCTCCTCATTACTGAAAAGTAAAAACTGAAAATTAAAGAAAGAAAAGTATTGTGCGTAAAAGTAAATTGCGGAAAGTAAAAACTGAAAAGTAAAGAAAAGAAAGTGCGAAAGCGGAAATTAATTACTGAAAGCTGTAAATAAACAAACAAGATACAATCTTCTTAGTATTCTTAAGGAATTCCTTAGAAGAAAGTATGAATTTACAAATGAAATGGCTTGGTATTTATAGGCAAAATTTTACCTCCATCAAATCATCCACCAAATCAATTATTAATTGCTCCACTAATTGCTCCACCAAATCCATTATTAATTGTTCCACTAATTGCTTATCATGTTTGGTGGTGATTTGATAATTTTTATTATTTATTTATTAATTTATTTTTTGCTTTGAAAATGATTGAAAATGACTTTAATAATTACACACAACACACTTCTGGATAGTTCATCAATTTCGGGCATGAAATCTTCAGAATTCGAAATTATTTCGTCTTTCAAAGTTGTAGATCTTTGAGTCTTATTTAGTCTGGAACTTGAATCAGCTCAATCCAATATCGGAGTAAACAGTTATGCCCAAAATACGACAGATGCGCAAAACTGGAATTTCCAAAACTGCACTTCGTTAAAACGCCCTTTCAAGTTTCCAATCTCCAAAATTAATATGTCAAGTCCAATTTTTGCCCTTATTTGACCCACATTTCGTCCTAAAGGATTTCTTTATGTCCCAATATTATTTTATCTGCAAAATAAACTAAAACACATCAAAACGTTCATCAAACCCGAGAAACTAAACAAAATATTAAGTAAAAGGGGCGGTAAATATTGATATATTTTCCGCTCATCAGTTCTCGCTAAACTCCACCGGTTGACTCTCCAAAATGTGAGAAGGGTCTGGTACATACTTCTTCAGCAAAAATATATGAAACACTTTATGAATCCTTTCCAAATCCGGTGGCAATGCCAGACGATATGCCACCTTGCCCAATCTTTCCAAAATCTCAAAATGACCAATATAGCGCGGTGCCAATTTTCCCTTCAAGCCAAATCTCAAAATTCCCTTCCAATGAGAGGCTTTCAAAAAGGCTTTATCCCCCACTTGGAACTCAAGGTATTTCCTCCTTCTATCGGCATAACTGTTCTGTCAACTCTACACCTCTAACAGTCTAGCTCGGATCAGCCTGATCCTTCCTGATGTCATATCTACCAAGTCTGAGCCATGAATCTGTCTATCTCCAACCTCACCCCAACAAACATGGGTCCTACATCTTCTCTCATAAAAAGCCTCAAATGGAGCCATGCCGATACTAGCCTTAAAGCTATTATTAAAGGCAAACTCGATCAAATGCAAATGCTCATCCCAACTCCCCGTGAATGTCAAAACACACGATCTCAACAAATCTTCTAACGTCTGAATAGTTCGCTTGTAGGACACAGAAACTGACGATGCTGTTCTAGGCTCGCGGCCTAGTTGGGAGTACGGAATAGTTCGTGGAGGAACTAAACCGGAGAAATAACATGGAGTCGCCACCCAGTGTGACCCGAGAAAATGTGATTTAAGGCCGCACTCACCCCTCGCAAGGGAAGACCTCAAACCGTTGGGTCCGGAATGGTCTCTTACTTATGTCACTTGTAATGATATGATTTGTGCAATAAACTAACTGAATCTACTCAACATTCATGCTCAAGGGTAACCTATGTCTAGTTTGTACTCATCGAAATAACTCCTAATCTAAGTTTGCATGCTTGGAAAATAAGTCATTAACGACAAACACAATACCACACAATGAGCATATTGAACCATTTAATTGAAATAAACAAATAACTATTTGAACATAAACATAAACTAAACAACATATCATGCATAAAAATAATATTATCATGCTTTGACAATAAATAATAAATTAAACTAAATCATGCTTTTAAATAACGAATAAATAATCTACGAACTATAGCATGCTCAAATAGGAATTTGGATGGAACGAAATATATGCCTCTTAAGTGGTACGTGGCGTTGTATCCCGAGTACAAATCGCACTACCGTCCATTCGGATTCGGCTACGGAATTTACGTCCGGGTTTCCATCCTATATACCACAAAAGGGAACACATATTCCGCTCATCCAACAATCACATCATGCCTCAAACGACTCTCATGCGATAATATTTTAAAATAAATGAAAGATAATAAATAAAAAGGTGCCCTCAGGTCTAACCTCTTTTGTCGTCTCACGAAAGCGCGTTACACGGCCGTTGGAAGGGAGAATGCTCTGCAACTTTTCTGGTTCACTAATCCAACATTTTTTCCTCGCTGTTTCGCTGTCTGGGCTGCTGTTTTCACTCCGTTTTGCTGCTATTTTTGTTGTATTTTCTGGTCACTATTTTTGGTAATTTAGGCTACTGTTTTGGGCGGTTTAGGGGGCGGTTGTTGGTCACTGTTTTAAGGGTTAAACTTGCGGCTGAACTGGGCTGGTTTTTGGGCGTTTATGTGCGCAGTTTGGAGGTTGTATATACGGCTGGCGTGGACGTTTTGTGTTGGGGCATTGGCTGTGTTGTTAAGAGCTAATGACGCGAGTTGGGTTAGGGAGCAGGTGGCGTGTGGTGAGGCAATGAAGTAGGTGAGCTGTGGCTAATGGTGTGAGGATCAGCTAAATGCGTGAAGGCTTTGTGGCAGCTTGCGTGAGGGTTAATGAGTGTAGGGACGTGTTGAGCAAGGGTAATTGTGGGCTGAGTGTGAGCTGGTACGTGGCTTTTGATATAGGTAGCAACGTTTGTGAGTGAGGTTTGAAGGTAAGTGGCTTATGCGTGAGCGGTTTGGTGGCTAGGCGATGTGGGATCATGTGTGGTGTTGTTGATTATGTTGAAGGGTTAGTGAGTGGAGGCTCCAATGTGTGAATGGGGGGCTGGTGCGTGAGTGCTAGGCGTGATCTTCTTGTGGGTCAGGTGTTTCCGAGAGTGAGGCAATTTGAGAGAGGTTGTGCGTTGATTTTGAGAAGGCAGGGGCTGATACGTGAGAGAAGAGAGAGGGTGAGGCTCCGTGTTATTTTCTTTGTGTTTTCGTGAGAATGAGCCACGGTTAGAAAGGTGGGGTGAATGGTTCTTTTTATAGGCAAATGGATGTGGGTTATCCTTGTTTAGGAAGGAGAAAGATTTGTGCATTAATGTGATATCTTATGTGATAAGGAAAATCTTTTTATTAGGGAATTGTTTTAATTTAATTTTGATTTCTTCTCTTTTAGTTAGGGATATGATTTGATTTGTATCTGTTAATTAGGAAAGCTTTTGATGGGATTTTATTTGACTTTATTTAATTTTGGTATGTGATTTATTTAATTTAATTTAATTTTAATTTTAATTTAATTTGTGACGTGTTTTAAATGTTTTAATTATTATTGGATGTGATTTAATGGGCTTGGGCTAAGGGTGTGTTTTAAAACGGAGATCCAACAAGCGAACCCGCAGCTACTCCAGCGAATTAATTCCAACAAAAATTTTAATTCTTGACTATTCCCTTCCGGCGTCTGTTTCCTGCGGCTTTCACAACTAAAGAGGTAGTGTCTCCATACGAGACTCATCATTGGGACTTATATGTAAAAATGCAGTGCCTATAGTCGCCCCCACTTTGATGGGACTTGTGCAGTGTGTGACAATGACAATCCTATCAAAGTACGTGTAATGCATTTTTACTTACCTGGCTCGCCAGCTGCCACTTGACTTGCCTGCTACTTCGGATTGATTTGATTTGGTGGCGAGGTGCCTCGACCCCTGGGCTTTGTTCCTGAAACACCGAATGTGAACTGTGCTGATGATGCAGTGGGCCCTCAACCCTGGGACGCATCCCGGAACTGCAACCGACAACGGGGGCACCTCGACCCAATACCGCTGACAAAGTGGGCCTCGCCCTCAAACTGATGATGTAGTGGGTCCTCGACCCTGGGACACATCCCAAAACTGCAAATGATGATGCAGTGGGCCCTCGACCCTAGGACGCATCCCGGAACTGCAACTGACAACGGGGGCACCTCGACCCAATACCGCTGACAAAGTGGGCCTCGCCCTTAAGCTGACGATATAGTGGGTCCTCGACCCTGGGATGCATCCCGGAACTACAACTGATGATGCAGTGGGCCTTCGACCCTGGGACGCATCCCGAAACTGCAACCAATAATGGGGGCACCTCGACCCTGAGTACCTCGACCCAATACCGCTGACAAAGTGGGCCTCACCCTCAAACTGATGATGTAGTGGGTCCTCGACCCTGGGACGCATCCCGGAACTACAACCGACAATGGGGGCACCTCGACCATGGGACGCATCCCAATACCGCTGACAATAGGGACCTCACCCTCAAAATGATGATGTAGTGGGCCTTCGACCCTGGGGCATCCCGGAACTACAACCGAAAACGGGGGCACCTCGACCCTGGGACGCATCCCAATACCGTTGATAATAGGGGCCTCGCCCTCAAACCGATGATGTAGTGGGTCATCGACCCTGAACTGGTACTGATGCGGGCCTCGCCCTCAACTGATACTGATGTGGGCCTCGACCCCAGACTAATACTGATGCGGGCCTCGCCCCCAAACTCATACTGATGTGGGCCTCGCCCCAAATTGATATTGATGTGGGCCTCGCCCCCAAACTGATACTGATGTGGGCCTCGCCCCAGACTGATACTGATGTGAGACTCGCCCCCAGACTGAAACTGATGTGGGCCTCGCCCCCAGACTAAAACTGATGTGGGCCTCGCCCCAAACTGATATGGGCCTCGCCCCAAACTGATACTAATGTGGGCCTCGCCCAAAGATTGATGCTGAATTGGGCCTCGCCCCCAGACTGATACTGATGTGGGCCTTGCCCCAGACTGATACTGATGTGGGCCTCGCCCCCAGACTGAAACTGATGTGGGCCTCGCCCCCAAACTGAAACTGATGTAGGCCTCATCCCCAGACTGAAACTGATGTGGGCATCGCCCCAAACTGATATGGGCCTCGCCCCAAACTGATACTAATGTGGACCTCACCCCAAACTGATATGGGCCTCGCCCCAAACTGATACTAATGTGGGCCTCACCCCAAACTGATGTGGGCCTCGCCCTAAAGCTGATATTGATGTGGGCCTCGCCTTTGAACTGATACTGATGTTGATATGGGCCTCGACCCTGGGACTCATCCCCAAAACTGATACTAACGTGGGCCTCGACCCTGGGACTCATCCCCAAAACTGATACTGATGATGCGAACTTCAACCTTGGGACTCATCCCAAAAACTTATGTTGATGTGGGGGGCCTGGCTCTGGGACTCATCCCCAGAACTGAAATTGATATGGGCCTCAACCCTGGCATTCCTTCCTGGATTCACTCCAAAACTCTGACGATGTTGGCCTCGACCCTGGGATTCATTCTCGGATTTCCAAAACTCTGACGACGTGGGCCTCGACCCTGGGATTCATTCCAAATTCTGACGACGTGGGCCTCGACCCTGGGATTCATTCCCAAACTGCTGATAATATGGGCCTCGACCCTGTGATTTATCCCCAAATGAATACTGATATAGGCCTCGACCCAAAACTGAAACTGATGTGGGCCTTGCCCCCATACAGACACTGATGTGGGCCTCGCCCCCAGACTGATACTGATGTGGGCCTCGCCCCAAACTGATACTAACATGGGCCTCGCCCCAAAACTAATACTGATATGGTCCTCAACCCTGGGACTCATCCCCAAAACTACTACTCATATGTTGCTGATTCTGGTTGGCTTGTCTTGGACGCTTTTTTTTTCTTTGAAACCTGTGAATACAAAATGAAACAAACACAAAAAGAATGCAAAATATGTTACGTGTATGCATGCATGCATGAATGAATTTCCTATTCCGTTGGGTTAGGTCTTCCGCTAGTTCTCCAGGTGATTGCTCAGTCTTCTCTCTGGTCTCATGACTCAATATCTTGTTATGTCCCTGATTCGCGATGTGGTAGACTGGTTGCCCCCAGTCTTGGTTTAGCTTTCTGCTCTCCGCTTTTTGTACTTGGTCAAGATGAACCACATGGTGGGGCTTTCCATATCATCATGCTATATCACATGCTATGAAATAGTCCCAATACCTACACATATTATCGTCCTCAAAGAATGCCCCAGTATTGAAACCAGAGAACCTTCAAAACATTCAATGCAACTCAAATCCAAGTCTTTGAATAAATGATCTAAACCAGACTCGAGGTGTGTGTGTGCAAAGGTTCCTTCGCAGATTCATCCCCAGGTAAGCCAACTCAATGATTTCGTCAAAAATCGGGATCGATGGGTCAAACCAACCTAGATGTCTCAATTATGCATGCAGTTGCTTTTTTGTGCTCAATGTGGTATGGTTTTCTTTCTCTTTTGTCTCTTTCTTTTTTTTTTTTCATTTTGAACTTTTTTTTTTTTTTTCATTTTTTCATTTTTTTTCAACACACATACCCTTTAAGGTAGCATTTCTCCTCATGGTGGTCCTAATACTCGCCCATGGGTAGCTTCACGCTTATCGGTTATAGGTGGTTCAATTTTTTCCTTAGAGACTTTCTTTTATTTTCAACCATACCACACATCATAACATAAGCAAATCAAGATAGACATCTAAGCAAATGGTCATTCACCGACCTACAATTTCATCAACTAGTCACTTTGCTAACTACTAAGGTTTTCACTGCTAAGAACCATAATCAAGTGCTTACGAGTCTAACATAGATCGATTACTCAAATTATCAGATAAAAGCATGTCAAAGGTTTATCGTTTCTAAGGTTTCACCCTAAGGCAATCAGTTTCATCATCGAACTTATGTCTAACTATCAAGGACTAAAAACAAACAAATTTTTTCTTTTTTTTTTTCTCTTTTTCTTTTTTTTTTTCTGAAGGCCCTCCGATGGTCTTTCTATCCTTGCCGTAAAATTTTCTGTTTCTCGGCTTCTTTTTTTCCCGATGTCCATGTTTGCTAAACTCTTTTTTGACAAACTTTTTATTTTTTAATCTCTAACCCAACGGATATCTATGATGGCTTTTAAGACACATGAGTTAACATGATGCATGTATGCATGAGATGCATGAGATGTGTGCGATGCATGGAATATATAAGTCGGCCCATTATCATTTTTAAGCATTCAATCATACTATTACGCGGTGCAAACTTGTCCCAGTTTAAATGGCCCAACAAGCCCATACCTCATGACAACAAGTCCAACTGAATCCAAATGACAATGGTCCTAAACGCAAATATAAAGGAATAGTCTCTATTAGTCCTATAACTATAGTTCACACGTGGGTGTACAGAGATGTAGACAAAGGCTCCTGCTGACGAAGGATTGCCCACAACTAGGACTCCCCACTCAAGGGTTCAAGTGACCAAGTGAGTGCACCTTTTTATACCTTACGGTACGTGCCAACGAGTTAAGATGCGTTCCCGTTGAAGATTCCCCAGAGGGAGGGTGGAGTGAACTCTCTTAAATACCCAAGCCTCTTAGGCTCTTATCGCTTGCTGACAGGAATAAACAACGAGTCCTCCAAATTAGTCCATCATACTAGGCTACGAGTAGATGATTATTTAGGTGCATTCACAGCTTTTCCTTATAGAAAGGTAGTGAATAAAGGAAAACACCAAACCATTACCTAGCCTTAAAAATGCTTTTGATTAAACCTATTTCAACCCACGGTAAACACGGTTAACTAAAGCACAAATCACAATCATTACAAGACATTATTTCGGGGTCAATTCTCTAAATCCCCAGTGGAGTCGCCAGACTGTAGGACACAGAAACTGACGACGCTGTTCTAGGCTCGCGGCCTAGTTGGGAGTACGGAATAGTTCACGGAGGAACTAAACTGGAGAAATAACATGGAGTCGCTACCCGGTGTGACCCGGGAAAATGTGATTTAAGGCCGCACTCACCCCTCGCAAGGGAAGACCTCAAACCGTTGGGTTCGGAATGGTCTCTTACTTATGTCACTTGTGATGATATGATTTGTGCAATAAACTAACCGAATCTACTCAACATTCATACTCAAGGGTAACCTATGTCTAGTTTGTACTCATCGAAATAACTCCTAATCTAAGTTTGCATGCTTGGAAAATAAGTCATTAAACGACAAACACAATACCACACAATGAGCATATTGAACCATTCAATTGAAATAAACAAATAACTATTTGAACATAAACATAAACTAAACAACTTATCATGCATAAAAATAATATTATCATGCTTTGACAATAAATAATTAATTAAACTAAATCATGCTTTTAAATAACGAATAAATAATCTACGAACTATAGCATGCTGAAATACGAATTTGGATGGAACGAAATATATGCCTTTTAAGTGGTACGTGGCGTTGTATCCCGAGTACAAATAGCACTACCGTCCATTCGGATTCGGCTACAGAATTTACGTCCGGGTTTCCATCCTATATACCACAAAGGGAACACATATTCCGCTCATCCAACAATCACATCATGCCTCAAACGACTCTCATGCGATAATATTTTAAAATAAATAAAATAAACGAAAGATAATAAATAAAAAGGTGCCCTCAGGTCTAAGCTCTTTTGTCGTCTCACGAAAGCGCGTTACACGGCCGTTGGAAAGGAGAATGCTATGCAACTTTTCTGGTTCACTAATCCAACATTTTTCCTCGTTGTTTCGCTGTCTGGGCTGCTGTTCTCACTCTGTTTCGCTGCTGTTTGTTTTTGTTGTATTTTCTGGTCACTATTTTTGGTAATTTAGGCTACTGTTTTGGGCGGTTTAGGGGGCGGTTGTTGGTCTCTGTTTTAAGGGTTAAACTTGCGGCTGAATTGGGCTGGTTTTTGGGCGTTTATGTGTGCAGTTTGGAGGTTATATATGCGGCTAGCGTGGGCGTTTTGTGTTGGGGCAGTGGCTATGTTGTTAAGAACTAATGACGCGAGTTGGGTTGGGGAGCAGATGGCGTGTGGTGAGGCAATGAAGTGGGCGAGCTATGGCTATGGTGTGGGGATCAGCTAAATGCGTTGAAGGCTATATGGCAGCTTGTGTGAGGGTTAGTGAGTGCAGGGACATGGTGAGCTGGTACGTGGCTTTTGATAGAGGTAGCAACGTTGTGAATGAGGTTGAAGGGTAAATGGCTTATGCGTGAGCGGTTGATGGCTAGGCGATGTGGGATCGTGTGTGTGGTGTTGTTGATTATGTTGAAGGGTTAGTGAGTGGAGGCTGCAATGTGTGAATGGGGGGCTGGTGCGTGAATGCTAGGCGTGGTCTTCTCGTGGGTCAGGTGTTTCCGAGAGTGGAGGCAATTTGAGAGAGCCTGTGAGTTGATTTTGAGAAGGCAGGGGCTGATGCGTGAGAGAAGAGAGAGGGTGAGGCTCCGAGTTATTTTCTTATGTTTTCGTGAGAATGAGCCAGGTTTAGAAAGGTGGGGTGAAGGGTTATTTTTATAGGCAAATGGATGGGGTTATCCTTGTTGGGAATGAGAAGGATTTGTGCATTAATGTGATATCTTATGTGATAAGGAAAATCTTTTAATTAGGGAAGTGTTTTAATTTAATTTTGATTTCTTCTCTTTTAGTTAGGGATACGATTTGATTTGTATCTTTTAATTAGGAAAGCTTTTGATGAGATTTTATTTGACTTTATTTAATTTTGGTATGTGATTTATTTAATTTAATTTGTGAAATGTGTTTTAAATTTTTAATTATTATTGGATGTGATTTAATGGGCTTGGGCTAAGGGTGTGTTTTAAAACGGAGATCCAACAAGCGAACCCGCAGCTACTCCAGCGAATTAATTCTAACAAAAATGTCAATTCTTGACTATTCCCTTCCGACGTCTGTTTCCCGCGGCTTTCACAACTAAAGAGGTAGTGTCTCCATTACGAGACTCATCATCAGGACTTATATACAAAAATGCAGTGCCTACATCGCTCTAACTGACCGTTGTTCTAAGGGTGGAATGCGGTGCTCATAGAAATCTTTGATCCCTTAGACTTTCCGGAAGCTCTGCCAAATCAAGAAGTAAATCTGACATTTATATTTGATACAATCGATAATGGTACACCGTGAAATCGTACAACTTGCTCCACATACAATTTCGCTAGTCTCTCTAGTCCTCATGTAACTCGAATCGATAGAAAATAGGTAGATTTAGACAATCAATCCACTGTAACCTAAATGGCATCATAGCCTTTCTACAACACTACTACAAAATCCAACGTAATGTTTTCCTTTAGCCACTCATGTATAGGTAGAGGCTGGAGTAATCCGGATGGATGTTGATGTTAGGGTTGGTGCTCGGAGTGCCAATCCGGATCGTATTTATGTCCGATTCATAAATACGAGCAATTGTATTTTCCATAATATTACTATTTTTAGTGGTAGCACCCTTGTCTTTTATACACTTATTCGATCTAATCTCGATTAGATTGAAACTGAATCTGATTCAGTGATACATGTATATTAGACAAAGACCCTAGGATTTACAGTATAGTATGCAGTTACAACGTAGTTTGTAATTGACATTGGGAAGTGCATTATTAGTTGTATATCCTTCAAAAAAGTTCATGGTCAAGAGTTGCTAACACGAGTCGGTTAGTAAAATCCGCTGAGACCAGTACATGTCGTATATCGTAACTTGGTCCGATGGTTTATCTCAGTGAACCATAAGTCTCGGGAGACTCGTATAGACATGCAGGTGTTTATTTGATAAGACACTGAACGACTCACTGAAGGTTTTCTAATAGATGGTACACCAACGTCAAAGGAACCTTCTCGAGTTGAGTGAGCATAGTGGTCCTTCGACTTGAGATACCACTATGGATAAATGAGCTATCCTCCACACTTTGATGGCAGTCAAGTGAACGATCTAGCCATGATCAGACCTCCGCCTGTTCGTTGGATGTGGACTGATGCTCATGATATCCAGTGCGTATCAAGATAGGATCCGTCAGTCCTGTGTACATGGCATAGGCATCCTCACGTGTTTACGATCTAGTAAATCCATGGCTGTGGTATAACTTCGGAAATCGGTCTGAGTGTTATTTAGAGATCGTAAATTGAAAGTCGATTGTATTATACTGAACGGATTTGACGTTCTGATCTATCCCAGGTATAAACGGATGGCCTGTGACGGAGGGATTATACGTATGCATGACCTCGACTTGCATAGTTTAATGAGATTATCTATGGTCGTCATAATCCATGAGTAGGTGGATTATGGACACGAAATTGGATTTCGTGATGGATAAACCTAAACTTAGAGAGTCTCATAATATGAAGTGTACTCGTTGAGCCCTTGAGCAACTCGATATGAATAATATGGATTATTCATAATACTTCACCAGATTAAGTGAGTTAATCCGGATCGTTTAATCCTTAAACGAAAGCACATGCAATTAGGGGATTTTGTCCGCTAATAATTATTGTGTATTTGTATTTGATACATAATTCGATTAGATGCACATTAATTATTCATCAAATGAGATTTTGACACATGCCATAAATATATGTATTTATTATTTAATGTAAATAAAATACATGTATTTGTGTAAATTAATTGTTTAAATATTTAATTGTTAAATAATTAAATAATTGACTTTTCAAACCTTATCCATTAATCATTAATTGAATGATATATGGTGAGTTTTGATTGGAACACATTGCATGAAATGATTATACTTTATGTGTGTGCTAATTGGATTGGACAATATAAAGTGTATTAATATTAAATTTGATTTAATTTGTTAAAAGACAAAATTGACCCTAATTTTCTACACCATTCACGCCACTTTTAGAAAATAAGTGGGAAAAGTGTTTTTTTCTTCATCTCTCTCTCTCCATGGCTGCCGAAACATAAGCATGAAAATGGGTTTGATAATTGTTTGAAAAACCATGGATGAATTGAAGGAAAACTCAAGGAAAAAGCTTGGGAATTTGGAGATTAATAGGTAATCCTTCTTTCTCTTGAGCTTAGAAACTCGTTTCTTGTTTCTTGAATTTTTAGATGTGATCTAGGGTTCCTTCAATTCTGATTTTTTTGGGGGCTTTTGTTTGTGGTTGTTGGAGATGGAAGTAGAAGCATGTGTGAAGTGTTTATTGGATGAAATTAATGTAATTTGTATCCAATTTGTTCAAATTATTGTTGGAAATTTTTATTGCTATTCTAGAGTTATTGAACCACTTTAATATAACCTAGAGTTGTTCTAGAGTGCCTCATATGTGGTGACTTTAGTTGGTGTTGGATTAATTAGATTAATCTTTGTGAATTTTGGATTAAAGCATGAAAAATTTGGCAAATTTGGTCACTGTTTCAGACCTGGAAAAGTTCCTAGTTTTTGATGAAAATGTTGTCTTTAGAATTTTTTGGATGTAATTTGGGTGTTGGCACAATTTCCGGAAAGTGTTTCTGACTTGAAATAAGCAAAAACGACCAAAAATGGCGTTACCGGGTGGATTTTGAGCCAACCGGGTGACGGCTGTCCAAACAATGAGTTCGTCACTGTTTGGGCAGCCCATGGCATTACCGGGTGGATTTTGAGCCAACCGGAAAGTGTTTGACACTATTGAAGCTGACCTGGGAAGTTTCCATAAGTGTCGGGTAGTCGGTTCGATCAAAAATGCATTTTAGGCAATTTTACGGAAAAACAGTTTTCGTAAAATTTTCGCGAGTTTTCAACATTATTTATGTCAATATTTGATATTGAATAAATAGGTTTAGGTGAAATATGAATAAATTATTCATATTAGATATTGAATAATTTATTTGGTATTTTGAAAAAGTTTTAAAATATGATTTCACCCGAACCCGCGCTTCCGCTGCACTTAATGCCCAAAACCCCAACAAAAATGGTATCAGAGCGGGTTTGATGCTTCATCCATTTCATTATTCGTGCTTGATATTTGATATATAATCCAATTTTAATGTTCGCACATGCTTAGAATCTAGATGCATTTCTTTACTGTTCAGTTCTATGCTAACGAACATTTAACTGAAATTTAATTGTTAGATTGAGTTATGTGTTCTAAAGTAGAATTAAATTATTTAGAAAATGATTTATATTAAAAATCTGCATTGGATGTAGAGTATACCTTCCATAGAAAAATCCTCGTTTTTAAATATGGTTGTAAAGTAACGTGTATTGGATACATGTTTCTTGGTCCGTCTTGTCATTACGGTTTATGGGTATTTTTTTCTATAAGTGGATCCGAGATCGTGCCAAAGCTATGAGGGTGTAGTTATAGGATTATTATCCATACCGGTTGTATATTGATACTGGATAAATTCAAGTGAAAGTGGAAATCCTGAATGTGCCAAAGCTGTCAAGACTACACAGGTAGCTTGAGTATGTCATTGACAAGTGTAGCCTTGATCCGCCTCCCTGTGAACGTGCCAAAGCTGTCACAATGAGAAACGGTCAGGACCAAAAACAGGAGTCACTGGCGAGTGATTGACAAAGTGTTGTCTACTTAATGAATATACGTAGGCGAAAACGTGCCAAAGATGTGAGTCGAAATATATTTATGGGATCCTAGTCTCACTATGGAATTCGATTTAATTATTGAATTCCCGTTGTCTGTTGGGGATTACGGTATTACGTAAAGTAGTAGAAGACAATGCTGGGTTAAAAATCCATAACTTAAGTAGTGCGTAATTTTATAGAATTTACTGCTTTCGTTTTCCTATTATTTTATACTGCTTATAGAATTATGCTTCTAATCCACTGCATAGTATATTACTTGAATATATAGGTTTTTTGACTTTAACTATGATTGCGTAATTCTAGAATAGGTTCTAGAATGACAGTAGACTTAGATATTGTTAGATTAGTTCAAACCATCGGGAACTGTTGTTCCGATTTTCTTGAAAATCAAGATGGTTTGTGACTTAGTTTCTAAGTCCTGATTAGGTAATCTAAATAGATATATGTGTTTAGGATATTATTCTAGATAGAATTGTTTCTTATGCAGTAAGAGTTGACTTGAATGGTTCATGTCTCGAGATTCTTGACTGGCATTAAGAAAACACATTTAGTATTTGTTTGTCTTATAATGATGTTTCTTGGCTTTAGTGACTTTTAGAAGTTACGTGTATGACACAGTTTGCTAATCAATTATTTACAATCGTTGTGAATAATTGAACGCAAATTATAAAGCTTAAGAAAGGAGATGAGTATAGTTGTGTATAGAGAATATTGATTCTCACAATACAACAACTGTAGGTATTGGATACCGGATCTCCCGTCTAGTTAATTAAATAATGTTTAATGACTGTTTTGATATTTGATATCAGAACTTGTGACTATTAGATAGTTACTTGTTCTGTATAAACAGTTGTTACATAATTTAAAGCGACTAGTAGTGTCATTAATAAAATATAAGCATTAAGAAAATATTCGGTAAAGTAAATAATTGAGAACTGTGCTTTATGAGATTTTATCGTATAAGCATTAGATGCTTATTCCATATGGTAAATGATGGTCTGATACGAGTTCACACCACATATCCTTATCCATTTAATGAATATTGTATTCAAGTTGTGATTAAATCTCATTTAACCAATGATCGTCATTGGATCACAGATTTATTAAACTAATACATTGGATGTGTGTAGTTTAATGAATAAGAAATTGCTTTGTAGAGTTTTCTTTGCTTCGTAACTCAGTTGATGAATTGTCATAACTTAGTTACGTGTTTCTAATAGAGAACGTGTTGAACTTCTTGAATTGTTCAAAAACTGTCAATATATTTCTAATGAAACTCGGATAGAATATTTTGAATAGTTCAAAGATATTTTATCTGTAGTGTTGAAAACTGTCTTTAAAAATTCATTGCGCGTCTTTGAATTGTTCGAAGATGTTTGATTTGATCAAACGCATGAATTTAAGGTAATTAATTATGAAGTTATTTAATGAATTTGATTCTTGCTTGATATTAAACTTCCGCGATTCCATTTTGATGGAATTGGTTAGTGGGAGTTATCGGATCTTATATGATTTGATTTGTTGATATTGAATGTTACTGAATTAGTTTTTCAATACTATTGGGGTTATGCTCCAGTAACACTAAATCATCTCTTTAATTTAGGTTCCACTTGTTTTTACAGATACATATATGATATGTATAGTAGAAAATTCGAATCTTGAAAAGTTTGAGATTTGAATCTTTCTTTTATATAATAGTTATATAATTGAAAGTACTTGTGCCTCGGAGGTACGAGTGAAAGATTTTGTCACTTGTTGTATTTAATAGAATATTGTATTCTATTTAATAGAGTATCTTTTCTACGATCCCGAGTAAAAAAATTATTTTGTTACTTGGTGGTTAACATTGGATGTTGACGATTGCAGAAAAGATTTGACTTTGTTAAGTCAAATGTGAGAATGATAAACTGTAATGGAACTATGTAATTAATAAAATGAAAAGACCCTTAGAAATCTTATGTGTAAGTCTAATAGGATGTCGTAATCATTTACAAATTATTTGATACTTAATGATTCTGATGTTTTCTTATTGAAGAAAATTATCCTATAACTTATAGTGGGAGCGATATTTGATATCGATTCCGGATATTACCATTGAACCATAGATCTAAAATTATTCGTAGCTTACTATGATCAAGTTTTGAACTTGATTAGGCTTCTGTTATGAATAGTTCATAAAATGTGCAAATTATTTGCGCAGCAAAAGCAAAGTGAGCTTGATAAAGGTTTGACCTTTATAGTAAGACAGTTAGAAAGGTTATACTCAATAGTCTATTGTAGATTCTTAGAAAACTTGTCTCTAGTCGCACTGATTGGACAATTAAGGATCTGTTGGTTAATGTTGATATTAAACCGTGTATTTTGGCTAAAGAATACAAAATGTCGTTCTTGAGTGATTTCTTCGAATGAGAGATCATTCTAGAATGGCCCTAGAGTTTGTATTCTACTAAGATCACAGTTTGATATACCGGCTTATAGAGCCTATTGTAAACTCAGATAAGCTTTCCGGAAATTCGTGCTCTCTGTTTTTTATATTAGTCAGATTGTCTCGTTTTATCAAAGTATAGAGAATACGTATTTGTCAGTAGGGTCAGTAGGAGTGTACAAATTTATTTCTAGTATTACATATCCTGAGTCTTCTTTTCTCCGTGAATGCAGTGTGAGTAGTCTCTGTTATATTTGATATAAAGTTTTATATAAGATATAAAAATGAGAGACTTGTGAGAGACTCTAATTAGTCGCATATTAGATACGATCTAATAAAGGACACAACAAAGCTATCTGTATGACAGTTAGTATAACTGTTTGACAGTTAACAGGTCTTTTAAGTATATAGTATTTATCTTTCGTAAAAGATGATTCCTTTGTCGAAAGATAGATTGATTGGAATGTCTAGTCAATCTTATGCATCATATGATGATGACATAATGAATATTGTATTATGTACGATTAAAGATATCAATTTAATCGTAATTGTTTCGAGTTATTTTGATATGCTGCAGACCATATGATGTGTCTTGAAACATGTTCTTTGTGATATTTGAGATATTAAGAACAAGTTTCTAATTCATGGAGAATTTAGTCAGCAACCATTATGTCAGATTAGTTTTGATTCTAATTATGACATTAGATGGTCTATGTCATATAAAGTCAGAAAAGATGCAGTGAGTGTGTCACTATTGATTCTACTAATCTTGTGGAATCAGTTGCAACTTATGAAATATTGACTTATGAAGTTTGCAAAGTGAATTCATAGATTAGAAGTTTTCATATTAGTGTGGTTCTTGCGGTTGTCTCGGTATTTGGATTTGATTTCTAAATACATAGACAACTCAGTAGCTATATCACAATACTGATATAGCATCTGAGCCGTATTGATGTGGAATTTGGATTCTACAAAATATGAATGATGCTGGCTTAGGAAAACGGTTGGGTTTGTTTGACAGACTCGATTTGTTAAAGCAGGCTTACTTGTTCTTGCCTACCTCTTGAGTGCTGGTGAGCTCTTGAGGGCCATTAGAATACGATATATATTGAGATGTGTATAGGATACCATGGATTGGCACTAGAGCAAGTGGGATAAATTGTTAGGGTTGGTGCTCGGAGTGCCAATCCGGATCGTATTTATGCCCGATTCATAAATATGAGAAATTGTATTTTCCATAATATTACTATTTTTAGTGGTAGCACCCTTGTCTTTTAAACACTTATTCGATCTAATCTCAATTAGATTGAAAGTGAATCTGATTCAGTGATACGTGTATATTAGACAAAGACCCTAGGATTTACAATATAGTGTGCAGTTACAACATAGTTTGTAATTGACATTGGGAAGCGCACTATTAGTTGTATATCCTTAAATAAAGTTCATGGTCAAGATTTGCTAACACGGGTCGGTTAGTAAAATCCGCTGAGACCAGTAAATGTCGTATATCGTTACTTGATCTGATGGTTTATCTCAGTGAACAATGAGTCTCGGGAGACTCGTATAGACATGTAGGTGTTTATTTGATAAGACACTGAACGACTCACTGAAGGTTTCCTAATAGATGGTACACCAACGTCAATATGAACATTCTCGAGTTGAGCGAGCATATTGGTCCTTCGACTTGAGATACCACTGTTGATATATGAGCTATCCTCCACACTTTGATGGCAGTCACGTCAACGATCTAGCCATGATCAGACCTCCGCATGTTCGTTGGGTATGGATTGATGCTCATGATATCCAGTGCATATCAAGAAAGGATCTGTCAGTCCTGTGTACAAGGCATAGGCATCCTCACATGTTTACGATCTAGTAAATCCATGGTTGTGGTATAACTTCATAAATCAGTTCTGAGTGTTATTTAGAGATCGTACATTGAAAGTCGACTGTATTATACCGAACGGATTTGACGTTCTGATATATATCCCAGGTATAATACGAATGGCCTGTGACAGATGAATTATACGTATGCAGTGACCTTGACTTGCATAGTTTAGCGAGAGTATATGTGGTCGTTATAATCCATGAATGGGTGGATTATGGACACAAAATTGGATTTCGTGACGGATAAACCTAAACTTAGAGAGTCCCACAATATGAAGTGTACTCGTTGAGCACTTGGGCAACTCGATATGAATAATATGGATTATTCATAATACTTCATCGGATTAAGTGAGTTAATCTGGATCGTTTAATCGTTAAACGACAGCACATGCAATTATGAGATTTTGTCCGCTAATAATTATTGTGTATTTGTATTTGATACATAATTCGATTAGATACACATTAATTATTCGTCAAATGAGATTTTGACATATACCATAAATATATGTATTTATTATTTAATGTAAAAAAAATACATGTATTTGTGTAAATTAATTTTTAATTATTTAATTGTTAAATAATTAAATAATTGATTTTTCAAACCTTATCCATTAATCATTAATTGAATGGTATATGTTGAGTTTTGATTGGAACACATGGCATGAAATGATTAT
>SKCR01005795.1:0-25524 GCA_019454045.1 Zanthoxylum bungeanum | reverse complement strand
GCTTCCGTAGGAAAATCCCCGTGTTTTAATATGGCTGTAAAGTAACGTGTATTGGATACATGTTTCTTAGTCCGCCTTGTCAGTACGGATGCAAATGATTTCCTGATGCTATAGCTGTATCGTGCCAAAGCTGTGCAGTTATGGTTGATGGTAGTTCATTTGCGCCGGTAGAACTTATATGATAAGAGACAAATTCAAGTGAAAGTGGAAATCCTGAACGTGCCAAAGCTGTCAGGACTACACCGGTAGCTTGAGTTTGTCATTGACAAGTGTAGCCTTGATACGCCTCCCTGTGAACGTGCCAAAGCTGTCACAGCGAGAAACGGTCAGGACCGAAATCAGGAGTCACTAGTGAGTGATTGACAAAGAGTTGTCTACCTAATGAATATACGTAGGCGAGAACGTGCCAAAGCTGTGAGTCGAAATATATTCATGGGATCCTACTCTCAATATGGAATTCGATTTAATTATTGAATTCCCGTTGTCCGTTGGGGATTACGGTATTACGTAAAGTAGTGGGAGACACTGCTGAGTTTAAAAATCCATAACTTAAGCAGTGCGTAATTTTATGGAATTTACTGCTTTCGTTTTCTTTTATTCTATATTGTTTATAGATTTATACTTCTAATCCACTGCATTTATATTTCTTATATATATATTTTCTGACTTAACTTATGGTTGCGTAGTTCTAGAATAGGTTCTAGAAAGACCGTAGACTTAGATATTGTTAGATTAGTTTAAACCATCGGGAACTGTTGTTCTAATTTTTCCTTGAAAATCAAGATGGTTTGTGACTTATTTACTAAGTCACGATTATGTAATCTAAATAGATATCTGGTTTAGGATATTAGTCTAGTTAGAATTATTTCTGATGCAGTAAGAATTGGCATGAATCAGCTCATGTCTCGAGATTCTTGACTGGCATTAAGAAAACCCATTTAGTATTTGTTTATCTTATAATGACGTTTCTTAGCTTTGATGACTTTAGAAGTCGCGTGTCTGACACAATTGCTAATCAATTATTTGCAATTGTTGTGATTAATTGAACGTAAATTATAAAGCTTAAGAAATGAGATATGTATAGTTGTGTATAGAGAATATCGATTCTCGCAATACGAAAACTGTAGGTATTGGATACCGGATCTCCCGTATAGTTAATTAAAATAATGTTTAATAACTGTTTTGATATTTGATATCAGAACTTATGACTATTGGATGGTTACTTGTTCAGTATAAACAGTTGTTACATATTTTAAGACGACTAGTAGTGTCATTAATAAAAAGATAAACATTAAGAAAAAATTTTGGTAATATAAATAACTTAGAACTGTGCTTTATGAGATTTTATCGTAAAAGCATCAGATGATTGTTCTGTATGGTAAAGGATGGTCTGATATGAGATCACACCACATATCCTTATCTGTTTAATGAATATTGTATTTAGGAAGTGATTAAATCTCATTTAACCGATGATTGTCATTAGACCACAAGATTCATTAAACTAATACATTGGATGTATGTGGTTTAATGAATTAATAATTGTCTTAAATAGTTTTCTTTACTCCATAACTTAGTTAATGAATTGTCATGACTTAGTTACGTGTTTCTAATAGAAAACATGTTGAACGTCTTGAATTGTTCAAGAACTGTCAATATGTTACTAATGAAACTTGGATATAATATTTTGAATAGTTCAAAGATATTTTATCTGTAGTGTTGAAAACTGTATCTTTGGAAATTCATTGCGCGTCTTTGAATTCTTCGAAGATGTTTGATATGATCAAACGCATGAATTTAAGGCAATTAGTTCTGAAGTTATTTAATGAATGTGATTCTTACTCAGTAGTAAACTTCCGTGATTCCATTGTGATGGAATTGGTCAGTGGGAGTAATCGAATCTTATATGATTTGATTCGTTGATATTGAGTGTTACCGAATTATTTTTCAATACTCTTGGGGTTATGCTCCTATAACACTAATTCATCTATTTAATTAGGTTCCAATTATTTCTACTGTTACATATATGATATGTATAGTAGAAAATTCGAATCTTAAAAAGTTTGAGATTTGAAACTTTCGTTTGTATAATGGTTATATAATTGAATGTACTTGTGCCTCAGCTGTATGAGTGAAAGGTTTATCATTTATTCTATTTAATAGAATATGTATTCTATTTGATAGAATATCTTTTCTATGATCCCGAGTAATGAAATTGTTTTGTTACTTGGTGGTTGACATTGGATATTGACGATTGTAGAAAAGATTTGACTTTGTGAAGTCAAATGAGAGAGTGATAAACTGTAATGGAACTATGTAATTAATAAGATGAAATGACCCTTAGACAATTTCTGTATAAGTTTAATAGGATGTCAGAATCATTTACAAGTATCTGATACTTAATGGTTCTTATGTTTTCTTATCGAAGAAAATTATCCTATACTTATAGTGGGGCGATATTTGATATCGATTTCGGAAATTACCATTGAACCATAGATCTAAGATTATTCATGGCTTACGACGATCAAGTTTAGAACTTGATTAGGCTTTCGTTATGAATAGTTCATAAAATGTGCAAATTGTTTGCGCAGCAAAAGCGAAGTAGGCTTGATAAAGGTTTGACCTTTATAGTATGACAGTGAGTAGGTTATACTCAGTAGTCTATTGTAGATTCTGAGGAAGCTTGTCTCTTGTCGCACTGATTTGGACAATTAAGGATCTATTGGTTAATGTTGATATTAAATTGTGTATTTTGACTAAAGAATGCAAAGTGGCGTTCTTGAATGATTTCTTCGAATGAGAGATCTGTTGTGATTTCTTTGTTTGAAGAATTCGTTCTGGAATGGCCCTAGAGTTTGTATTCTGCTAAGATCACCGTTTGATATACTAGCTTGTGAGCCTATTGTAGACTCATATAAGTTTTTCGGAAATCTGTGTTCTCTGATTTTGATATTAGTCAGATTGTCTGGTTTTATCGAAGTATAGAGAATACGTATTTGTCAGTAGGGTCAGTGGGAGCATACAAATTTCTTTCTAGTATTATATATCCTTAAGTCTTCTTTTCTCCGTGGTAACAGTGAGAGTAATCTTTGTTATATTTGATATATAAAGTTTTATATTAGATATAAAATTGAGAGACTTGTGAGATACTCTCATTAGTCGCATATTAGATAGAATCTAATAAAGGACACATCAAGACTATCTGTATGACAATTAGTATAACTGTTTGACAGTTAACGTGTCTTTTATGTATATAGTATTCATATTTCGTAAAGGATGATTCCTTTGTCGAAAGAGAGATTGATTAGAATATCTAGTCAATCATATGCATCATTGGATGATAGCGTAATGAATGCTATATTATGTGCGATTAAAGATATCAATTTAATCGTAATTGTTACGAATTATTTTGATATGTTATAGACCATATGATGAGTCTTGGAACAAGTTCTTTGTTATCTATGAGATACTAAGAACGAGTTTCTTATTCATGGAGAATTTAGTCAGCAACCATAAGGTCAGATTAGTTTTGATCCTAATTATGACATAGATGGTCTATGTCGTATAAAGTCAGAAAAGATGCAGTGAGAGTGTAACTGTTGATTCTACTATATTAATCGAATCAGTTGCAATTTTTTGAAGTATTGACTTATGAAGTTGCATGGTGACCTCAATGATTAGAAGTTTTGATATAGTTGTACTTGCGGTTGTCTTATAATATTTGGATTTGATTTCTAAATACATAGACAACTTAGCAACTAAAGCGCAATACTGATAGCGCCTGAGTCATATTAATGTGGAATATGATTCTACAAAATATGAATGATGTTGTTTAAGGAAAACGGTTGGATTTGTTTGACAGACTCGGTTTGATAAAGCAGGCTCACTCGTTGTTACCTACATCTTAAGTGTTGGTGAGCTCTTGAAGGCCACGGTATATGATACACATTGAGATATGTATATGATACTGGGGATTGGTACTAGAGCAAGTGGGAGAAATTGTTAGGGTTGGTGCTCCGAGTGCCAATACGGATCGTATTTATGTCTGATTCATAAATACGAGCAATTGTATTTTTCATAATATTACTAATTTAATGGTATCACCCTTGTCTTTTATACACATATTCGGTCTAATTACGATTAGATATCTGATTCCGATTAGACAGAAGCTAAATCCGGTTTAGTGATATGTGTCTATTAGACAAAGACCCTAGGATTTACAGTATAGTGCGCAGTTACAACGTACTTTGTAATTGACATTGGGAAACGCATTATTAGTTGTATATCCTTAAATAAAGTTCCTGGTCAAGATTTACTAACTCGGGTCGGTTAGTAAAATCCCCTGAGACCAGTACATGTCGTATATCGTGACTTGGTCCGATGGTTTATCCCAGTGAACCATGAGTCTCGGGAGACTCGTATAGACATGTAGGTGTTTATTTGATAAGACACTGAACGACTCACTGAAGGTTTCCTAATAGATGGTACACCAACGTCAATAGGAACCTTCTCGAGTTGAGCGAGCATAGTGGTCCTTCGACTTGAGATACCACAGTGGGATATATGAGTTATCCTCCACACTTTGATGGCAGTCACGTCAACGATCTATCCATGATCAGACCTCCGCCTGTTCGTTGGGTGTGGACTGATGCTCATGATATCCAGCGCGTATCAAGATAGGATCCGTCAGTCCTGTGTACAGGGCATAGGCATCATCATGTGTTTATGATCTAGTAAATCCATGGCCGTGGTATAACGTCGGAAACTAGTTTCGAGTGTTATTTAGAGATCATAAATTGAAAGTCGACTGTATTATACCGAACGGATTTGACGTTCTGATCTATATCCCAGGTATAATACGGATGGTCTGTGACGGAGAGATTATACGTATGCTATGACCTCGACTTGTATAGTTTAGCGAGATTATCCGTGGTCGTCATAATCCATGAGTGGGTGGATTATGGACACGAAATTGGATTTCGTGACGGATAGACCTAAACTTAGAGAGTCCCACAATATGAAGTGTACTCGTTGAGCACTTGGGCAACTCGATATGAATAATATGGATTATTCATAATACTTCACCGGATTAAATGAGTTAATTCGGATCGTTTAATCGTTAAACGACTATACATGCAATTAGGGGATTTTGTCCGCTAATAATTATTGTGTATTTGTATTTGATACATAATACGATTAGATACACATTAATTATTCGTCAAATGAGATTTTGACACATGTCATAAATTTATGTATTTATTATTTAATGTAAATAAAATACATATATTTGTATAATTAATTGTTTAATTATTTAATAGTTAAATAATTAAATAATTGATTTTTCAATCTTTATCCATTTATTATTAATTGAATAATACTTGGTGAATTTTGATTGGAAAACATGGCATGAATTTAATTATACTTTATAAGTGTTCCAATTTGATTGGATAGTATAAAGTAAATTACATTTAATATGATTAAAAAAAAGGCAATAATACCCATTTTCGGTCAACATATATATTTGAATAGAAAATTGTTTTCTCTCTCTGTTGTTGTTGTTGTTCATTTTTCTCTCCACTGCCGAGACTTCAAAGCTAAAAAAATGGTTCCAAAATTGTTACATGAATCCATGGAGAAAGAAGAAACAAATCAAGAAACAAGCTCTAGGAAATTGGAAAATTAAGGTAATATTCAAAATCCTTAAGCTTGAGAAATTGTTTTTCTTGTTTCTTGATAATATAAAGATATCTAGGGTTTCTTCTTTTCATATTTTTTGGGGCTTTTGTGTTTGGTGGTTGGAGTTGGAAGATAATGCATGTGTGAAGTGTAGATTGGATGAAATTAGTGTAATCTTTATCCAATTTAAACAATTATTGTTTGACAATTTGTTGCCATTCTAGAGTTATTTAAGCCACTCTAAAATAGCCTAGAATTGTTCTAGAGTTGTTCATATGGTGGGACTTTGATTGGTGTTGGATTAATTAGATTAATCTTGGTAAAAAATTGGATTTAAAGTATGTATTTTGGCAAATTTGGTCACTGTTTCAGACCTGGAAGAGCTACTGATTTTGTGATGAAAATGTTGTCTTTAGAATGTATTGGATGTGTTTTGGGAGTTGGCACAATTGCCGGAAAGTGTTTCCGACTTGAAATAAGTGAAAACGGCCAAAAACGGTGTTACCGGGTGGATTTTGAGCCAACCGGGTGACGACTGTGAAAACAGTGATTCCGTCACTGTTCGGGCAGCCCGTGAACTGCCCCGACACTATTGGAGTTGACTTGGGAAGTTTCCATAAGTGTCGGGTAGTCGGTTCAGTCAAAAATGCGTTTTGGGCAATTTTGCGGAAAAACGATTTTCGTAAAGGTTTCGCGAGTTTCAACTATATTTATGTTAATATTTGATATTAAATAAATTGGTTTAGGTGATATATGAATAAATTATTCATATTAGATATTGAATAATTTATTCGGTATTTTGAAAAAGTTTTAAAATACGATTTCGCCCGGACCCGCGCTTCCGCTGCGCCCCGACCCCAAAACCCCAACAAAAAGTATATTTTTGGCGTCGACTCAGTTTTTTGACGCTACAAGTGTAATATTTGGCGCCAAAAATTATTGCAATAATAGAATTATTCGGCGTCGAATATTATTCGACGCTAAAGTACTGATTTTAGCGTCGAACAAAGTTTTCGACGCTAAAACATTAATATTCTACGTCGAAATTTTATTCCGTCGCTAAAAATGTGACATATAGCGTCTAAAATGATATTCGACGCTAAAAATATGACATATAGCATCGACAATTATATTCGACGCCAAAAGTGAGTTGTAGCGTCGAAACAGTATTCGACGCTAAATATTTGGACGCTAAAAGCCATAATTCTTGTAGTGAATTCTTCTAGGTTTTGCTCTCTTGGCTTTGGCTTCCTTATTGGCCTCTGCCTATGACCCCAGCCCTCTTCAGGATATCTGTGTAGCCGTTGATGAGCCCAAGAATGCAGGTATATATATATGCTCTTTTTCTGAGTTTTAATCTTTTAAACATGTACGTATTATTTGGTTAAGTGGTAAAAATCTCTTGAGTTGGAATAAGAGATTTTGTGATGCGAATCATATTCTTATGGGTAGAGAGAAAATTTAATTTTCTATCGTGCTTTGTCTTAAAAAATAAAAATAAACTTGTATGTTGTGATAAATTAATATTATAAATTAATCAATTACGATTCTTATCTAAAAAAAAAAAAAAAGGCATTTAAATATTTTTAATTTTTCTGTGCAGTGTTTGTGAATGGAAAGTTCTGCAAGGACCCCAAGCTTGCCAAACCAGAAGATTTTTTCCTCCCAGGATTTGACAAGCCTGGAAACACAGCAAATAATAGACCTGGCTTTAATGTAAAAAATGCAAATGTTGAGCAAATTCCAGGACTTAACACACTTGGCATATCAGCAGTCCGTATTGACTATGCACCATATGGACAAAATCCACCTCACACTCACCCACGTGCCACAGAATTCTTGGTTGTCCTAGAGGGAACACTTTATGTTGGTTTTGTGACATCAAACCAACTAAATAATACACTAATTGCAAAAGTTCTGAACAAGGGAGATGTTTTCGTATTTCCAATTGGTATGATTCACTTCCAATTCAATATTGGAAAAACAAATGCAGTTGCCTTTGCTGCCCTAAGCAGCCAGTTCCCTGGTGTCATTACCATAGCTGACACTGTCTTCGGAGCCGATCCTCCAATCAATCCTGATTTTCTTGGCAAGGCATTCCAGTTGGACCCAAATATAGTTAAAGATCTTCAGGCTAAGTTCATTAAGGGCAGTTAGGGGGGAGAATGAGCACTGTGGTGGCTTTATTATTTTCCTTCAATACTTAAAATCATATATATTTTAATGTAATAAAAGAGGTCTCCTGTGAACCTCTCTCTCGTTGATTGTATTCATGATATATAAAATACTGTTGTTTCTTACGCAGTACTTAATTACACTCACTCTCCTCTCTAACACACACACACATGCACGACTATTGTGATGAGAGTTAGTGCCTACGGGCTGAGACGCGGAGTTAAAGATAATAATGAATAACAGTTTTAGGTAGACCCGGCCGGCGGTTCGGTTCCGGTTCGGACCGAACCGAACCGGCCGGTTTCCGGTTCCACAAGTGTGGAACCGGAAAGTCGAACCGAACCGGAACCGAACGGTTCGTTTTTTTTTTTTTTTAAATTAATTAAAATAAAAAAATGAGAGGAGTCAAATCATTAAATAAAAAAAAATTTATTAATTAAAAAAAATGAGATTAAATTTATAAATAAAAAAAAAATTATTACATTGAAGAGCTTGAGCTTAAATTTTTAAAATTTAAGTTGCCTACGTATCCTCCAAGGGTGAGAGGAATCAAAGCTCACGTAGTTCCATTACAAGTTTAAGACATATCCCCTTTGTAAATTATAATTTTACATTTATCAATCATCATTATCAGTTGATCCTTCGGCTCCGGGTCCGCAGCTTCCGCTTGCACTTGTTGCAGAAGCATTGCCATTATCGAACAAATCTTCAAAATCATCGGGGGCATCTTCTTGTTGTCTCAGATCAGCTCGAGTCAATCATCCACACGAGCTGTTGCTTCTAGAGTGCTTGGATGTAATGAAGATCGCCTAACTTCCAATATATTACCTCCCAAGCTGAAGGCTTGCTCAACCGCAACGGTGGAAATAGGTGCTGCCAATATCTCTTTAGCAATAATAGATAAAACAGGATATATATTTTGATGCCGGTTCCACCATTCAAGGATTTTAAAATTTTTACTGCATAAACTTTCATTAGAAAACTCAAAATTTGTAGATAAATAATTATCTAATTCAGGGTTATTAGTTGTTGTCGTATCCCTAGATTTTTTATTTCGTTGTAATAACCAACGATCCCATGCGCTAAGTCTTGGTTGAATTACGGTTCGCTACTACTAGACTGTCCTATTGTTCCTAAGTTATATCTTACAATATAATCATTAAATAAAATAATTAAATCACTTTTTAAATTCGTCATTATGCTCGTAATATCAATGTCATCTAATATTCCTAAATAACCATAGTAAGCTTGTAAACCACCATTCAAACCTTCTAATTTAAATTTAGGATCAAAAACAGCAGCAATAAGATAAAGTAAAGGAATTTCTCTAAAATAATTCAACCATTTTACCTTCATAACAGTAATGGCTTCGAGCAAAATAATATCATTAGGGTTGTCACTGTCAACATGTTCATCGAGAGTGCCAACAATATTCAAACTTTCAAGAAGAAATAAATGTGCAGTGGGATAATAAACACCGCTAAAAACTAAAGTAGCATCATTAAAAACTCTTAAAATCTAAAATTCTTTCACAAATATCCCATTGACTAGGATAAAGTGTGATATTTTGAACATGTTGAGAAAAAAAACTACATAATGCATCTTTGTATTGAAGTGCTTGACATAAAAGAAAATAAGTAGAATTCCAACGTGTTGGAACATCTCTAGAAAATTTAATCGGTTTAATACCATTTATTTTACAAAACTTGGTCCATTCCCTCCTAACTTGAGAATATGACCAAATACAGTTAAGTGCCGTTTTAATAGGATCAAGGAAAGAGATAATAATTTTAGACCATCTTGCACACATAAGTTTAGGACATGACATGTACAACGAATATGAAAAAATCGACCCCCTAAATTTGGTTGACATATTTCTTTTAAATCATTGATGGATGCAGTATTTGCAGATGCATTATCAAATCCAATTGTTAAAATTTTTTCTCCTAAACCATATTCATCAAAAATTACCTTCATCATTCTATAAATATTATGTGCAGTATGTTGGTCATCAAAAACTCTAAATGCAATGAGTCGTTTTTGCATGGTAAATGATGCATCAATCCAATGACAAGTCACACCCATGTATGAGTGTGTTTGCCAATGGTCACTCCAAATATCAGAACATATAGAAATACGACCTTTCATTTCTTTAAATATTTCATTTAAAATAATTTTACCATCTTTATATAATTTGAAAATATGACGTTTTGTTGTGTTTCGAGTCATTCTACATGCAGCAGGGTTTAAAGCATTATGCACGTAATTAGTAAAATGAAGTTTTTCACCAAAGCTTAAAGAAAGATGTGCCATACATGTTAATTTCGCAAATTCTTCTCTATTTTTTGCATCAGAATATTTAAATAAATCTACACTACTCGTACCTCTACTAGATGATGCGTACCTGGCCATTTGAGTCTTCGTCGTATCAATGCCAAATTCAACCGGATGATGTTTCTCCATGTGCTTGATCATATTTCCGTATCCACCAGAAAATTTATAGATAACCCCACAATAGTTGCAAATTGCTCGTTGTGAACCATCGTCTAGGCGTTCCAAATTAAAATGAATTTTGAAAATATCGGAGGACCGAGCCTTAACTTCTCTTCTCCGTGATTGTGCACTGACACTGGGGCCGCTTCTTGGGTCGGCATATTTGACATTATGTTCTCGGATGAGCTTGCCTGTTTGAATAATTGCGATGCGAATGCCGAATGTGATAACAAATTAATTAACAACTAAAATAAGAGAATTGTATTGAAGTAAGATTGAGAATAAGAGATTTATAGAAAATGAGAGAGTTGAGAAATTGGTGTGATGAAATTATGAAAAATGAATCATATTTATAGAATTTTAGAATTTTTTTGATACCAAAAATGCCCCTAAATATAACCGTTTTATTACCGTTATTAGGGGTACATTAGTAATTTTTATTTTATATAATAAAAAAAATTTTATAATTTTTTTTTTTTTTTTGGCAGGGAGCCGTTTGGCAGGGAGCCAACGGCTCCCTGCATCCCCCAACGGCAGTAGCCGTTGGGGGAATAACTAATAAGGCCCCCAACGGCTACTAGCCGTTGGGGGCCTTAGGGTTCCTGTTGGAACCCTACGGTTCCAACAGGAACCCGACGGTTCCGGTTGGAACCGTCCGAACCGGTGGAACCGTACGGTTCCACCGGTTCGGACCGGTTCGAGTTGGGGTGGAACCCCAACCGAACCGGTCCCATTCCGGTTCGGTTCCGGAACCGGAACCGGAACCGGTTGGAACCGGAACCTTCCGGTTCCAACCGGTTCGGTTCCGGTTCGGTTCCGGTTCCGAACCGGAACCGTGGCCGGGTCTAGTTTTAGGAGGTCAAATAATAAATTGAAAGTAATATTTTATTTTTTTTTTAAAAAAAAGGGCCTAAAAAATATACCGGATCCAAGGTCCTCCCCATTGACATTCTAACTCTTGATTACTTTTCTTAAAAGAATAACAACTTGTCTAAGAATACAAAGCAAAATAAACGAGAACGTTATTATTCCAAATGTACATGCAATAGTAAACTGTGTTGTTCTGAAATTACCCATCGATACAAAACTAACACCTTGCACCAACTTGTGATTCTCTGATCACTCTATAATTCATTTGAGGAAAAACCGAAATCTTCTATTACTTACAATAATAGATTTACAAGTGTTTAAACTTAAGAAAAACCTCACTGCACTCTCTCTATTTTACAACTTTGGGGATGCTTTGAGCTTATAACCAAGTTCTGAATTTATATCCAAGGTTTGGCTCTACAGTGCCCACCAATTACTCTCTAATTTCATGGAAATGTAAAATCTCCACCTAAAGTTTGTTGTTTGCGTGCTTCATTTTCAACATGCACCTAAAGTTGCCTTGGCCTTTTCCTATCATGCATGGCAGTTGGATATTATGCATGGGAAGCTTCCATGCAGCTGGTTCTCACAATTCTCCCCCTCCTGCTGCATCTATACAATTGTCATCTGACAGCTATCCCGGCTATGTCTCTGCACAACTCTAGCTTGTCCCGAGTAACCACCTTTGTTAACATGTCGACTGGATTCTCATATGTATGGATCTTCACTAGTCTCAACAGTTGTTGATCTATGATAGCGAATATCAATGTGCTTCGTCCGGGAATGATACATTGGGTTCTTGCTCAAGTCCAGAGCACTCTGATTGTCACAATGTATCTTGTATTTGACCGGCATTGTCACACGCGTATAACGCAAGCGCACGTATCGTTCAAGTAGTATAAAAAGTATCGATCCCACGAGGACTTAATACCTAGCTATTAATTTTATGAGGCCAAATGATTACTAGTATCTAACAGATTGATTGATTGACTGGGTGGGTGGTGACTTTAAACTTAAGAACAAGTAAATAAAATTGCGAAAATAGGTTTAGGAAAATTCAAATTTATAAAACTATCCAGGGTTGTGAATTCTTCCAATATCTTTTAAAAGATGAAGTGGTTATTTCACGTTTGTGCAATATATTGGTTTATTAACCTGGAACACGGAAATATGTAAAAGTCTCTTCCGATGGTCAGATACAAATACCCAGTGTAACCTAATTAATCATATTCCTATGTCAACCAAGTTACCTGAATTCATTAAGATTAAGTTTCAATTATGGTTACCCCCGGCCGAAAGGTATATTCCTATCATGTAAGGAAATCGATTAAAGGGTTATTTATCCTCAAGGAAGATCGTGGGTTATTAAGTTTAGGGTCTTAAAGCTAAAATCTATTTTCCAAGTTCATTTTAAGTTTACGAGTTCAATCTTATTAATGGCCAGTTAACAAGAAACATTAAGATTAAGACTCAATACATAAACCTTTATATTACCCAAACCGTAAAACAACCTCTTATTAACCGGTGATATTGGAATTAATCACAACCCCAGATAACGGGCTTAGCTACGACACATATCTAAGGCTAATAAAAGCTTAAATAAAATAAAAGACATAAAGTAAATGCTGGAAATTAAATAAAGTAAATGTTGAAATTAAAAATGTAAAAGTATAATAAAAAAAATGCTGGGGTTAAAGGATTGATGAGTGGTATTTATACCACTATTTCCCACTCATTTGACCTAATGTTTTGTATTGTTTCTCGAGATTTATGAACGTTTTGATGTGTTTTGTTGTTATTTTGCAGATAAATAAAGTTTGGACAGCACTGGAGGCAATTTGGGGCAAATCCGGACAAAAATGCGCCAACAGGAAAATTTCAGTCTTCAGCGCGTCGCGCCGCGCATATCTTTGGCGTCGCGACGCTCAACGTGCGCCGGTTTTGCTAAAATGCGCCGTGGTCAACGGGTCAACAATTTGAAAAGTTTGACTTTGCTAAACGTGCGCCGTGCCACGTGTCACCATCACAACAGACTTGCTAACGTGCGCCGGATGCCACGTGTCACCCATCCAACGGTGCCGACAGTGACGTCAGCGTGACGTCATCAATGACGTCATGAACAGTGCCACATCATCAGTCTGACGTAAGCAATGACGTCATGAACAGTGCCACGTCATCGGATAAGATCTGAGCCGTCGAATCACCGCGTGACACGTGTCACTGTAGCTGGCGTCGCGACGCGGAACCCTTTAGCGTCGCGACGCCAAGACCCCATCGACGCCTATAAATTGAGCTCGAGATTTCAGAATTCAGTATCCCATCCTCTCTCTTCAATTCCTTCTAAAGAGAGAGTTTCTCTCTCTAAAAGTCTTTAGTTTTTACTTTTTTTTACTTTTGTAAATAATTTTAATTACTTTTTGTAATAATAGTAATTTAATTTTTACTTTTTACTTTCTTTTACAGTTTTTACTATTTACTTTTTACAGTTTTTACTATTTACCGTGATGAGGTAATTTCCTTATGTTCGGGTGATTAATCTCCCTTAAAAATAATATATTTACTATTTAAATTGGACTTAATCAGGATACCGCCAGATTGGTCGGTGGGTAATAAAACATATATTCCGCCTTTATGGCTGGTTATTTTGGTTCCGCCTTTATGGCTGGTTATTTTGGTTCCGCCTTTATGGCTGGTTATTTTGGTTCCGCCTATATGGCTGGTAATAATCACAAGTATATATTATTTTAATGGGAGATATCTAAATAAGTAGTAGTAGGAATAATTCCTTTTACCTTAACATTTTATTTTATTTTACTTTTCAGTATTTTTATTTTATATCTTTTATTTTTATGTTTTTATTAGTCCTAGTTATGTGTTAGTTATCTAGGGGTTGTGATAACTTTTAATATCACTAGTTTATAAGGGATTATTTTATAGTTTGGGTAATTTATAGGTTTACTTATTAAGTCTTAAGCTTAAAGCTTCTTATTGTCTGATCACCAATAAGATTGATATGGTAAATCTAAAATGAACTAGACATAGGGATTTTAGGTTTCAGCCTTAGACTTAATAGCCCACGATCTTCCTTGAGGATAGATAACCCTTTAATAGATTTCCTTACAGGATAGGAATATACCTGTCGGGCGGGGGTAGCCATAATTGGAACTTAGACTTAATGAATCCAGGTAATATGGTTGACATAGGAATATGGTTCAATTGGGTTATACTGGGTATTTGTAGTTGACCATCGGAAGAGGCTTTTACATAATTTAGTGTTCCAGGTTAGTAAACTAATTTATTGCAGAAACATAAAATAATCACTTCATCTTTTAAATGATATTAAAAGAATTCACAACCTTATATCTTTTTATCTGTATTTTCCTTAGTATTTTCTTTTATCTTTTTATTTATTTATTTAGCAAATCTACAATCAAACCAAATCAATCAAGCAATCAATTCCATTCTCCTTTTTCCAGTTGATGCATTTTTGACCGGTTTTGTCCCAAATTGCCTCCAGTGCTGTCCAAACTTTATTTATCTGCAAAATAACAACAAAACACATCAAAACGTTCATAAAACTCGAGAAACAATACAAAACATTAGGTCAAATGAGTGGGAAATAGTGGTATAAATACCACTCATCACAATCTCATTGCTCGGACGGCCACCGCCTCACGTGTCATGCCACGTGTCGCCACATCATCGTCCACATCAGCAGCCACGTCAGCAAGTCAACCGAGTCAACGTGCCACGTCATCATCAGCCAATCACAGCGCACCACGTGTCAAGCTCTCATTCGTCCGACGGCCGCCGCCCCACGTGTCATGCCACGTGTCGCCACATCATCACCATGACGCAAGCAATGACGTCATGAACAGTTGACACGTCAGCATGACGTAAGCGATGACGTCATGAACAGTGCCACGTCATCGGATAAGATTTGAGCCGACCAACCAGCGCGTGACACGAGTCACTGTAGCGCGCGTCGCGACGCTGGCCGCGCGGCGCGACGCGCGCACCCCATCGAAGCCTATAAATTCAGAACCCGATTTCAGAAATTTGTATCCCATCCTCTCTCTTCAATTCCTTCTAAAGAGAGAGTTTCTCTCTCTAAAAGTCTTTAGTTTTTATTTTTTTAAGTTTTGTAAATAATTTTAATTACTTTTTGTAATAATAGTAATTTAATTTTTACTTTTTACTTTCTTTTACAGTTTTTACTATTACTATTTACTTTTTACAGTTTTTACTATTTACTTTTTACTTTTTACAGTTTTTACTATTTACCGTGATGCGGTAATTTCTTTATGTTCGGGTGAAAGGTAATTTCTTTTACTATTACTATTTAGATTCATCTCCCTTAAAATAATATATTTACTATTTAAATTGGACTTAATCAGGATACCGCCAGATTGGTCGGTTGGTAATAAAACATATATTCCGCCTTTATGGCTGGTTATTTTGGTTCCGCCTTTATGGCTGGTTATTTTGGTTCCTCCTTTATGGCTGGTTATTTTAGTTCCGCCTTTATGGCTGGTTATTTTGGTTCCGCCTTTATGGCTGGTATTAATCACAAGTTTATATATTATTTTAATGGGAGATATCTAAATAAGTAGTAGTAGAATTAATTCCTTTTACCTTAACATTTTATTTTATTTTACTTTTCAGTATTTTTATTTTATGTCTTTTATTTTTATGTTTTTACTAGTCCTAGTTATGTGTTAGTTATCTAGGGGTTGTGATGACTTTTAATATCAATAGTTTATAAGGGATTATTTTATAGTTTGGGTAATTAATAAGTTTACTTATTAAGTCTTAAGCTTAAAGCTTCTTATTGTCTGATCACCAATAAGATTGATATGGTAAATCTAAAATGAACTAGACATAGGGATTTTAGGTTTCAGCCTTAGACTTAATAGCCCACGATCTTCCTTGAGGATAGATAACCCTTTAATAGATTTCCTTACAGGATAGGAATATACCTGTAGGGCGGGGGTAGCCATAATTGGAACTTAGACTTAATGAATCCAGGTAATGTGGTTGACATAGGAATATGGTTCAATTGGGTTATACTGGGTATTTGTAGTTGACCATCGGAAGAGGCTTTTACATAATTTAGTGTTCCAGGTTAGTAAACAGATTTATTACACAAACATAAAATAATCACTTCATCTTTTAAATGATATTAAAAGAATTCACAACCTTATATCTTTTTATCTGTATTTTCCTTAGTATTTTCTTTTATCTTTTTATTTATTTATTTAGCAAATCTACAATCAAACCAAATCAATCAAGCAATCAATTCCATTCTCCTCTTTAATTAGATATTTGTAATTAAATAGATTCAATAATTAATAACAACAGTAGGAATTAAGTCCTCGTGGGATCGATATTTTTATACTACTTGAACGATACGTGCGCTTGCGTTATACGTGTGTGTTTACGCCGGTCAAGTTTTTGGCGCCGTTGCCGGGGACTTATATTTCTTGAGTTGTTAATTTTGAAGCTATCTAATTTACTTGTATCTAATTTTCTTTATTTTTATCTGTAATTTTTATTTATTTCTTTTGATTTCAGATGACTTAAAAATGGAACATTACTGGGAGATTGAAAGATTACATGCTTTACAAGAAGATACACCCCAAATCTGGGAACAACAGTCCGGTTTTCTGAGGCCTGTTGTCCAGCCCAATGATATCACTGGATGCCAGAACCAAGCAATACTACATTTGCTCATCAGAACTCAATGTGGAGATGTGCCATTTGTAATGGTGACCACCCAAGCGATTATTGCGAATACAACTACCATCCAGGGTGGCAGAACTATCAAGATCCTTCATGGTATGACGAGCCATCACATTACACAGAACCACATTTTTCATCTTATCCACCATCTTCCTTCGATCCTTATCAACAACCAGAACCATCCGAGGAAAATCAGTGGATTCACATGTTCAAAGAACAAGCAGCTCAATTTGACGCACAAATTCAGAGTAACACAGAATCTATACAGAGAATGACAGATCAGATCAGACAATTAACAGAAAACCAGAACTACATACCTCAAGAATCAGTTCCAGATGACACTGATGAAGCCTTCAATTACCAATCATTTCACAATGACATTTCAACAGAGGAGGAGGCTGAGCAGTATCAACAACCAGAGGTATCAGTTCAGGAACCCGAACCGGAAAAGTCTCGATTTGATTTTTATTATTCTGACTCTGACGAGGAGGAAGCTGATCCATTTATACCAACTGCACCAACAACGGAGGATCAAATTTTCAAGCCTCAAAATAAAGATCTTGGAGAATGCTTTGCACAAATGTTTGATGAAGATCTACCTGAGCCAATTATTTCATCCAGATCAGAGGATGAAGACCTAAAATCTGACATTTCTTTTCATCCTCAGGTTAACAATTTTGATGCATGTATTTCACAGATGACAGATGAAAAACTGAATATGGAAATTTTCAAATACATCTGTGAAGAAAAGGTGGAGCAAAAAGAAGAGCAAATGGAAAAGCAACAGTCAGATCAAAATAAAGATCCAGAGCATTCAGGAAAAACATCGCTGTGTCGGGGAGTACAAATCAAAGATATCACCCAGAAGCTTGACAGAATGGAACTTCCATTCCAAGTCAAACATCATACGAGACCTCCTGATTTTCTTTCTTTCTTTTCAGGTACTAGTGGAGCAACAAAAGTTAAAAAGGTGGCACGAGCACTGAATGAGACAAAACTCCTTTTGCCACTTTACCGTTGGAAGAGACCCTTCAAAAGCAACACTCATGGGATTGTCCTTAATCGGACATCCAAAACGACATTGAAACCTCCTTAACAGATGAATTTCAGTCACGTCTGGCTGAAGACTAAAAATTCAGCGCTAGCAGGGAGGCAACCCATGCAATTTTGTTGAATTTTATTTTGTGTGAACTTTTTAATTTTGTGTGTTATTTTTGTAGGGAAAAGCACAAACGAAGCATTTTAAGACAGAAGGAATTGTGTTTGGCAATCAAAGATGAGAAACAATTCATTAGCAATGGCTGACTAAGGAATGAAATCTTGAGACGCATTCTAATGAATTTATACTAAGCGAGTGGCGTATTGCATACACAATTCCGTTACCTTAATTATTGCTTTGATTCGCTTTTCTGTTGTAATTATCTTTATTTTCATAGACAGGATCCAGACTTTTTGACCTTTCACGATTTGTTTTGTTGTTTAGCTAACAAACGTCCTTTGGAAGATATTAGTGCTATTATTACTCACCCTTTTTCAGGTACTATAAATTCAGCCCGTCATTACACTTTTGAAGGCATCCTAATTTGATAAAGAAATACATAAAAAAAATGGAAGTCACTTCAAGAAGACGAGTTGAAAACATCTGTGTGTTTTGCGGTAGTACTGTTGGTACTAAACCACAATACATAGAAGCAGCACGGGAATTGGGTCGAGTTTTAGCTGCAAGGAATATGCATTTATATATGGCGGAGGCAATCTCGGACTTATGGGGATCGTTTCAAAGGCCGTACAGGAAGGAGGCAGTCATGTTTTGGGAATCGTCCAAAACCCTTGGCAGAGGCAAAACTTATTGGATCATCAAACGGAGAGGAACTGATCGTATCAGGTATGTCTGAACGACTGGTAGAAATGATTAACCGTGCTGATGCTTTTATTGCTTTACCAGGTGGTTTAGGTACATTGGAGGAAATTTTTATAGTTCTATCTTGGGCGAACCTGAACATACACCAGAAACCGCTTGGACTACTCAACGTTGATGGATTTTATGATTTTCTTTGTGTGTTTCTTGATGATGCTCGGAGAAATGGGTTCGTGTCAAAACCTATGAAAGAACTCCTCTTCACTGCCAGACTTGCTCCGGATCTAATAGACCAACTCATAGCCTATGAACCACAAGTTGACCCTATCCTATCAAAGATAAATTGGTCTGAGGACGATCGTGGTAAGAGGCGTCGAATTAATCTGGATCTTACCCTTTAATTTCCTGTAGATTTCAGCTAACCAGGTACAACCTTCTAACTCTCCTTTTACTGTTTAAGACATTGGGGACAATGTCTCATTTAGGTTTGGGGGAGGGATTTAGTTGATCAGTACCTTGTTTTTAGTTTGTATGTTGTTTTTATTTTTAGTCCAAATTTTTTCGAAAAATACAAAAAAAAATTGAAAAATTTTCAAAAATTACAAAAATATTTTGCATTTTTGTGTTTTTATTTTGACTAAAAAGGTGAAATTGGTAAAAGATAGCTGAGTAAGGAGTTTTCACTCCTGATACGTATCTCAAACCATTTATTTCAAAACAAGTTAATTTTTGTTTATTTCCTTTTGAATTATTTAATTTGTGAATTCTCCATAAAACTGACTAAAATGAATCTTCATATGTTCAGTTGACAGATATTATGAACTTACATGGAAACATACAGTCATAAGCTAAAATTGAAAAGTTTGTAATATTCCGTGCTATAGTTTAATTGGAGGAAGCATCTCTAAATAGTGATGGAGTAAAAAAAAAAAAAAAAAAAAAAAAAAAAAAACGTCCGAGATCCGAGTTATTAAGTCTGTAAGGGTGTTTTAACACCTAGTGCCCTAAAACCAACTGGTTTGGGAGTCACTGGCCCAAAGCTTGCTACATGGATCGAAGATGCTGCAAAAATATATATATCTGAAGTCTGAGTAATTAAGTTCGTAGGGGTGTCTTAACACCTGGTGCCCTAAAGCCAACTGGTTTGGGAGCCACCGACCCAAAGCTCGCTACATAGACGGATGGTATTGTATATAAATAAAAAATAGAGAAAAAATCAAAGAAAAAATCAGAAAAATCAGAAAAATTATTCCATTGCTACAAAAAAGGTGTGAAGTCTGAAAGAACTTTAGGACAAAAATATTACTCTCTTATCAACTGCACTTATGACTGTTGTGGGCAAAAATGAGTTGTTAATATTAATTTTTTAGCTGTGTATATGAAGAATGGTAAAAATAATCGGAGAATTTACTTATTCGGTAATTTAGAAAGAAACAAAACAATAGTAACTTGAAGTAGAATTTTCACCTGATTAGTCACTAACTTTCTTTATTCTCTTTTCGCTTGTCTTTTTGCTTTTGTGTGCATTAGTTTTAACTAACTTTTTACTTTTGTAAAAAGTTTGTGGGTATCATTGCTGTAAGCCCTCACGAGACTACACTCGTCCACTAGGGACACCTAGGGGTTTAAAGGCTTGTTGCATATGCTAAATGCAACCGTGATCCCTACGAAAATGGCTTAGTTAAATTTTATTATGTTATTTTATTTTCTGTTTTGCTCGAGGACTAGCAAAATGTTAGGTTTGGGGGGTGTGATGAGTGGTATTTATACCACTATTTCCCACTCATTTGACCTAATGTTTTGTATTGTTTCTCGAGATTTATGAACGTTTTGTTTGATGGTTTTGTTGTTATTTTGCAGATAAATAAAGTTTGGACAGCACTGGAGGCAATTTGGGGCAAATCCGGACACAAAAATGCGCCAACAGGAAAATTTCAGTCTTCAGCGCGTCGCGCCGCGCATATCTTTGGCGTCGCGACGCTCAACGTGCGCCGGTTTTGCTTAAAATGCGCCGTGGTCAACGGGTCAACAATTTGAAAAGTTTGACTTTGCTAAACGTGCGTCGTGCCACGTGTCACCATCACAACAGACTTGCTAACGTGCGCCGGATGCCACGTGTCACCCATCCAACGGTGCCGACGACAGTGACGTCAGCGTGACGTCATCAATGACGTCATGAACAGTGCCACATCATCAGTCTGACGTAAGCAAAGATGACGTCATGAACAGTGCCACGTCATCGGATAAGATCTGAGCCGTCGAATCACCGCGTGACACGTGTCACTGTAGCTGGCGTCGCGACGCGGAACCCTTTAGCGTCGCGACGCCAAGACCCCATCGACGCCTATAAATTGAGCTCGAGATTTCAGAATTCAGTATCTCATCCTCTCTCTTCAATTCATTCTAAAGAGAGAGTTTCTCTCTCTAAAAGTCTTTAGTTTTACTTTTTTTTACTTTTGTAAATAATTTTAATTACTTTTTGTAATAATAGTAATTTAATTTTTACTTTTTACTTTCTTTTAGTTTTTACTATTTACTATTTACTTTTTACAGTTTTTACTATTTACCGTGATGAGGTAATTTCCTTATGTTCGGGTGATTAATCTCCCTTAAAAATAATATATTTACTATTTAAATTGGACTTAATCAGGATACCGCCAGATTGGTCGGTGGGTAATAAAACATATATTCCGCCTTTATGGCTGGTTATTTTGGTTCCGCATTTATGACTGGTTATTTTGGTTCCGCCTTTATGGCTGGTTATTTTGGTTCCGCCTATATGGCTGGTAATAATCACAAGTATATATATTATTTTAATGGGAGATATCTAAATAAGTAGTAGTAGGAATAATTCCTTTTACCTTAACATTTTATTTTATTTTACTTTTCAGTATTTTTATTTTATGTCTTTTATTTTTATGTTTTTATAGTCCTAGTTATGTGTTAGTTATCTAGGGGTTGTGATAACTTTTAATATCACTAGTTTATAAGGGATTATTTTATAGTTTGGGTAATTTATAGGTTTACTTATTAAGTCTTAAGCTTAAAGCTTCTTATTGTCTGATCACCAATAAGATTGATATGGTAAATCTAAAATGAACTAGACATAGGGATTTTAGGTTTCAGCCTTAGACTTAATAGCCCACGATCTTCCTTGAGGATAGATAACCCTTTAATAGATTTCCTTACAGGATAGGAATATACCTGTCGGGCGGGGGGTTAGCCATAATTGGAACTTAGACTTAATGAATCCAGGTAATATGGTTGACATAGGAATATGGTTCAATTGGGTTATACTGGGTATTTGTAGTTGACCATCGGAAGAGGCTTTTACATAATTTAGTGTTCCAGGTTAGTAAACTAATTTATTGCAGAAACATAAATAATCACTTCATCTTTTAAATGATATTAAAAGAATTCACAACCTTAAGAACTTTGTGTCTTTTATTTTCCTTAGTATTTTCTTTTATCTTTTTATTTATTTATTTAGCAAATCTACAAACAACCAAATCAATCAAGCAATCAATTCCATTCTCCCTTTTAATTAGATATTTGTAATTAAATAGATTCAATAATTAATAACAACAGTAGGAATTAAGTCCTCGTGGGATCGATATTTTTATACTACTTGAACGATACGTGCGCTTGCGTTATACGTGTGTGTTTACGCCGGTCAAAGATCCACTTTTAATATTTCAAATTAGAAATCTCCCTTATTCTCAATGTTTACCGATTAATTAACCAGACCATAAAGGCGGTGGTAATTCATTTGTCTCAATTAAATCCAACCGACCATATAGGCGGTAACAAGGTTATTACCTAAACCGACCATATAGGCGGAAACTACGTCTGAAATGAAAAATTGACTATATAGGCGGTAAATAAGGTTGTCACCTAAATCGGCCATATAGGCGGTAACTATTTAATCCAAATTTTAATTAAAATAAGGGAGAATAATCTAATTCATTATATTAAAAGTCTCACATTTTCACCCCAGCAGAATGAGATTACCTGCTCATGCTGTAAAAGAAAACACATAAAATTTTATTAATTAAATAAAAGAAAATACAAGAAACCTTAAATAAATATACAAGACACTTTCCTTTAGGTTTTTATGGAGAAATTTCTCCAAATAAAGTATGAAAAAATTACAAAGTTTAGCTTGGTATTTATAGGAAAATTTAAAGGCTTCCACAAATTTCTCCACCAATTGCTCCGCCAAACATGACATCAAACATGACATCAAATATAGCACCAAACATGGCATCAAACATGGCACAAAATCCTCCACCAAACATGGAAGCATGTTTGGTGGAAGTTTGACAATTTTTACTTTTTTATTTTATTAATTTTATTTTATATTTGAAAATGACTATAGTAATTATACAAAATATACTATATTATTCATCAATTTCGGCTTTCCAAACTTCATAATTCGAAAATATTTAAATATTCAAAGTTATAGATCTTTGTATCTTCTTTAATTTGGAACTTGAATCAGCTCAATCGGATATCGGATGAAAAAGTTATGGCTAAAATATTAAACTTGCGCAAAACTGGAATTTAGGACTGCACTTCGTGACTAGTATAGTAAATTTCCGTTTTCGCCATTTTTTGCTCCGGATTTCATCATTTTAGCCCCGAGTTGATTCCATTAAGTCCCAATACTTTATTTATCTACAAAATATATAAAAACACATCAAAACGTTCATCAAACCCGAGTAACTAAACAAAATATTAGGTAAAATGGGCGGTAAATATTTATATATTTTCCGCTCATCACACCCCAAACCCAATATTTTACTAGTCCTCGAGCAAAACAACAAAATAAAATACAAGAAATAATTAAAATTAAACTAAGCCACTTTCGTAGGGATCACGGTTGCATTTAGCGTATGCAACAAGCCTTTAAACCCCTAGGTGTCCCTAGTGGACAAGTTGTAGTCTCGTGAGGGTTTACAGCGACGATACCCACAAACGCCTTATACAAGTAAAAAGATAGTAAAAATAATGCACACAAAAGCAAAAAGACCAGAGAAAAGAGAATAAAGAAGTTAGTGACTAAACATGTGAAACTTCTTATCCAAGTCAATAATTATTTTGTTTCTTTCTATATTACCGAATAAGTGAATTCTCCGATTATTTTTACCATTCTCCATATAAACAGCCAAAAAAATATTAATCAACTCATTTTGCCCACAAGAGTCACAAGTGCAGTTGAAAAGAGAGTAATATTTTTGTCATAAAGTTATATCAGAATTCACACATTTTTTTAAGCAATGAAATAATTTTTTTGATTTTTTTCTTGATTTTTTATTTTTTATTTATTTATATACAATATCTTCCATCTATGTAGCGAGCTTTGGGCCAGTGACTCCCAAACCAGTTGGCTTTAGGGCACTAGGTGTTAAGACACCCATACAGACTTAATTACTCAGACTTCAGATATATATATATATTTTTTGGCAACATCTTCGATCCATGTAACGAGCTTTGGGCCAGTGACTCCCAAATCAGTTGGTTTTAGGGCACTAGATGCTAAGACACCCTTACAGACTTAATAACTCAGATCTCAGACGTGTTTTTTTTTTCTTTTTTTGATCCCATCGCTGTTTTAGATGCTTCCTCCAATTAAACTAGAGCACTGAATATTACAAACTTGTCAATTACTTCTCATGTCCGTATGTTACCATGTATGTTGATAATACCTACCAACTGAGCATATGAAGATTAATTTTAGTCAGTTGTATGGAGAATTCACAAATTAAACAGTGATGTCTTTGAATGGAAGTTACATTCTGTCAAGCTTCTGGGTGATGTCTTTGATCTGTACTTCCCAAAACAGTGATGTTTCTCGTGAAATCACCGGATCTTCAATATGGTTAGTCATTTGCTCCTTTATTTGTACATCTTCCTCCACCTTTTCTTCACAGATGTATTTTAGGATTTCCACATTCAGCTCTCCATCTGTCATTTGTGAAATACATGCTCCATAAGTGTCAACCTGAGGATGTAAAGATATGTCTGATTTGAGGTCTTCATCCTCTGTAGTTGATGTGACTGGCCCAGGTAGATCTTCTTCAAACATTTGTGCAATGAATGCTCCAAAATCTTCAACTGGAGGATGTAAATATGTGTCTGTCTGTAAGATTTTATCCTCTGTGGTTGGTATGAATGGTTCGGGTAGCTCTTCTTCAAACATCATTGCAATGCATGCTCCAAGATCTTCATTGTGAGGATATAGAGTTTCATCCTCAATTTGTGTTGGTACAAACAGCTCTGCTTCTTCATCTTCGTCAGAGTCCGAATAATAAAAATCAAACAGAGACTTTGCTGGTTTGGGCTCCTGAACTGATACCTCTGGTTCTTGATACTGCTCAGCCTCTTCCTCTGTTAAAGTGTCACCGTGAAATGCTTGGTACTCGAAGGCTTCGTCAGTTTCATCTGAAAATATTTCTTGAGGTATGTAGCTCTGGTTTTCTATTAATTGTCTCGTTTGATCTGCCAGTCTCTGAATGGATGCTGATTGTCTCTGAATACTTTCGAGTTGATTCTGGAATGTTTCAAGCATTGTATCTAACTTTTCATTTTTTTTCTTGAACCAATCTTTGAGCATGTCAACCATCTGATCTTCCTCTGATGGTTCTGGTTCTTGATGAAAATCGTAGGTAGATGGTGGATAAGATGAAAGATGTGGTTATGTGAAATATGTT
>SKCR01005794.1:0-25476 GCA_019454045.1 Zanthoxylum bungeanum | reverse complement strand
TTGCAAAAGGCATCCACTGAGGGATAAGATTCGCAAAGAAGATAAATTTGCCAATATACGAGGAACTGTTGAAGAAATATTGACATTGATAAGATTAAGTACTTTCAGATTGGTTAACTTCTCAGCTAGATTTGCTAGACCTGGCTTTTGGAGCTTCAAAAATATATTCATCGTTAAATGAAAGATCAAGGACCTCCAAATTGGAGAGATCTAGCAACTCTGCTGGTATTTGACCAGCAAAGAAAGAATCAGAGAGATATAAATGTGTTAGCTTTGAAAAGTTTAAGATTTCGGAGGGATTTCCGAGAATTGAAGTTGTTATCGGAGAGATGAAGCCGTTGAAGATGGACAAGGTGAAAGAGAGTGCTGGTAGAATTGATAGAACCATATAGGAAACTGCTAGCAAGATCAAGATCTACAACACGACCAGTGTTTTCATTGCATTTGACACCGTCCCATGAGCAGCAGTCGCTATCCATATTCCAAGATGCAACCTTGGGATAAGCAGAAGGATCATCAGAAGCAGACTTGTAAACCTAGAAAATAAGGTCTTAATTATCTATTTCATTTGTAAACTTGATATATGAGATATAATGAGATGAATAAGATAGTTGAAGAAGTTGAATCTATTTGTTTATTTGTGTGGAAATTAACAAATACTATCTTTTTTTGAATATGTTTATGGTTGTAAAACTTAATAATAAAAGCATAATTATTAATAATATCAGAGACGACAGCATGATTAGTGTGATCTGCAATACTTTTAAGTCGAGTCGAGTCAAGTTGTTTGTGAAATTCTAGATATGAAAGCCGGCGGATGGCTGTTTTAATAACCTTGTTAAATTCGCATGTGTAGAGAATTGGGTGTTATATAAAATAAAAGTACATGATTCAAGTTTTTTTTTAAATGACTGAAATGAAAATTTATTTATTTATGTGAATATCTTACATTTACCACAACATACCGGGTATGATATAAAAAAGTCAATATCTATATCTATCTCGTTCAATTAACTGATATGAAAATTATTTATTATATTCATTCCTTATGTATTAATCCTCGATGGGCCCATGAAGGTCTTCATTCATATTGAGATTTTATCTGTCCCGTTCAATTAACTGATATGAAATTTTTTTTTTCTAACTATGTCTAAAAACCCGAACTTAGAAATGGAATCTCTCCTATCAGCCGATTGTTTGAAATTAGAAATGGAAAGGTCAACACCGATGGAACTGGGAGTGGTCCTTGCAGCTTATTAAACCTACGGTCTAAAGTTGCAATTGTCGTAATAAAAACAATTCTAAATATTTATATTTGCTCCAAGTCAAGTCATTGGTGGAAATTTAGAAGTTTTATTTATCTCCTTTGAGAGAGAGATTCTTTAGTGCAACTGTTGTACCATGTCATAAGCTGATGTGGTACCACAAACTAATCTAAATATGACATGTGGCTTCATTAATTAAAACCCTAAAATTGATTATTTTAGGCAGTTTTTAAAAACCCATTAATTGAGGGCTTCTTTCACCACGTTCTGCCATTTTTGTGTATATTTTGCATGTACATCAAGAGAAAAATATTTCCAGGTGCTCTGCAGATTTAATTATCCAGGTGCTCTGCAGATTTGATGGATTATTCAAATGATGAAGTTGATGGAGAACTCAAATTAGGAATGAAAGTTCATTCGGATAAAGAAGCCTATGATTTATACAATGATTATGCTGTGAAGAAAGGCTTCAGTATCCGTAAATCAAATATTCGAAGAGATACGTCAAATAATATTCGACAGCGTGATTTTGTTTGCTCAAAAGAAGGATTTCAATTAGATAATGACTTATATGATTATGAGGAAAGAAAGTCGAATACCTTGGAGACAAGAACGGGTTGTAAAGCCAAGATTCGTTTCACTGTAAGTGATGGAGTATGGGTTGTTTCTTATATCAATTCAGATCATAACCATGAACTTGCGAAACCAGAAGAAAGACTGAAAATTCGGGGTTATCCTTAGTTCTGAATCACTAGGAGAGGCAGCCATGGCTTTCTTGCCTTTAGCTCTGAGATATGTAGGGCACTCTGGTCGAATATGCCCATAGCCTTCACACTCATGGCATTGGACATCACGGGATCTACTACCCCTATCCTCTCTAGACTCTTTTCTGCTATGCCTACTCTCTTTAGGCATAACCTCCTTATCTTTATTACTGCTATGGCCACTTTTCTTAAGTTTAAGAAATTTCTTAAACTTCTTTGCAAACAAGGCCAAATCATGATCCTTGATGGTATCATCATCACTAAACGAATCATGCACAACTTCCTTAGCGATTTTCATCGCAAACGTTTTTGGCTCTCTAAAACCAGGAAGCTTTTTCTCATAAACTTGCAGCTTTCCTACGAGTTCATCTAAATTAAGCTGATCGAGGTCATTGTTTCCTCGATGGCGGTGATTTTGGGTAGGAACTTATCAGGTAGGGATCTCAGGATTTTCCTAACTATCCTATTGGTAGGAATAGTCTCACCTAGGTTAAAACTAGAGTTAACAATGTCGTTAATCTCAGCATAAAACTCATCAAAGGTCTCATCTTCTTCATCTTGGCGACCTCAAACCTAGTAGCTAAATCCTGGAGTCTATTATTTTTAACGACAATGTGCCCTCATGCACAGTCTGCAGGATGTCCCAAGCATCCTTGGCTATCTCACACATTGAGATTCTCCAAACTCAGCAGAACAGACAGCACCATGTATGGCATTAACAGCTTTGCTGTTCCTATTGCTAGCATCAAATTCGTCCTTGGTCCAGGTCAATTTGTCTTTAGGGGAAGTGACCCCATCAACAGTAACAACGGGAGGTTTCCACCCGTATTCAACAGTCATCCAGACCCTCTCATCTAAGGACTTAAGGAATGCTCTCATGCGAACCTTCCAATGCAAATATTCCGTGCCATCAAAAAATGGCGGACAATTTAAGGGTTGACTACGCTCCATAGCTAATGGGTCAAGGATCGAGTTCAGGCTCTGATACCAATTGAAAATTCGGGGTTATCCTTAGTTCTGACCCTATGCGGAATTACAGACAATAAGCAGGACAAGTCCTGTTACTGCTACTATGGAATTGCAACAGGCAATTTAACAAATCAACCAACTAAAAATATAAGCTGCAAATGTAAAAACAATAACAATAATTAAGCAGCAAATAAAATCGATCACACAAAATTCAACACAATGATTTTGGTGACGAAGTGGAAAACTCTTCCGAGTAAAAAACCACTCCGGGTATAGGCTACCACCCGAATCCACTATATCGAGAAAAACTTACAGCGATGGTCAAGACCTATGGTGGCAACTCCACCGACTCAAGTACCTCAATACTGCAAGAACTCAAGGCAACTCCTCAAGCCCGCGACCCACGGTTTTCTTCAGAACCTCTGAAGTCTCTGAGTAGATTATATCACCAATGACGCCGGAACTCCGACTACCAAACTTCCTCCTAAAGAACTCTAAAGGATTAGGGAATTTGGTTAAGTTGTGTTGAAGGTTTATCAAAGAATGGATTTCACCATTAACAAAGAAGACATGAGATTCAAAGAGTCTTCAAGGTGAAATCAAAGAGAGTTGAAAGCTTTGAGAGTATTGGCTCAAGGGAATATGCTTCAACTAATGAGAATGGCGGCTAAGGGTTATATTTATAGGTAGGGTGAAAACCTAGGGTTTTGCAGGCCAAAAATGCGTTCAGATCGCAGTCGCGTTCGAACGCTTACTAGAACGCTACACGAACGCGCCCTTTTGGTGAAGACTCGTTCGAACATCAATCGAACGCACAACGAACGTGAGCTCTCTGGAATGCTCCCGTTCGAACCCCACAAGAACGTGCCTCGAACGTTTGCTCTCTGGAATGTTCCCGTTCGAACCCAATAGAGAACGTGACACTAACGCCAACCGTTCGAACACTGCAACGAACGCACCACGAACGTATGTCTGATGCACAGCAGCCAGAAAACCAGTCCAATTGCACAAAGATCTTCAAGAAAGATTACAACTCAATTGAACTTGTTTTGTCACGGACACATGCCAATAAAAATGGAACTAACAAAGACAATTTATAAAATCAGGTCGAAAAATACCTAATGCTCATGGGGTTGTCATAAAGTCTATGGTTGATGCGGGGATAGGAGCGTCAAAATCATACTCTCTATTTAGCAAATGAAGCTGGTGGTGCTGAGAATGTTGGTTTCATAAGAAAGATATGAGAAATTACTTGCAAAAAAAGAAGGACGGAATGATTGAGGCTGGGGATATTCAATCTTTGCTCAACTATTTAAAGCGCAGACAAGGTGAGGATCCATGCTTTTTTTATTCAATGCAAGTTGATCAGTATAATCGCATGACAAATTTTTTTTGGCGAGACAGTAGATCAAAGATAGACTATGATTGCTTTGGTGATGTTGTTTGCTTTGACACTACATTTCGAACTAATAAATATAATTTAATATGTGCTCCATTTGTGGGCGTTAATCACCATTGGAAGAATGTATTGTTTGGTTGTGCTTTTCTGTTAGATGAGACTACAGAGTCATTTACTTGGTTGTTTGAGACATTTTTAGAAGCAATGGGGAATAAACAACCCAAAAGTATTTTTACAGATGAGGATAAAGCAATGTCAAATGCAATCGAATTAGTATTTTCAGAGACACGTCATCGATTGTGCACTTGGCATATTGCTAAAAATGCCACACAACATCTTGCTAGTTATTTCAAGAATCCCGAGTTCAAGGAATATTATAATAAGTGCTTTTATAGATCTAGTAGTGAAACAGAATTTGAAGCTTTGTGGGAAGATATGATTAAGAAATTCAAACTAGAAGATCACTCATGGCTCAAAAAATTATACTCACTTAGAGTAAAGTGGTGCTCTGTTTTTAGTTCAGATACATTTTCTGCAAATATCAAGTCAACCCAAAGAAGTGAGAGTACAAATAATATTTTTCATCAGATTTCATCCAAAACAATGGATCTCATTATATTTGTTTACCATTATGACAAGAAAACAAATGACATGCGCTTACAAGAGTTGGAAGATGATTATCATTGTAAGCTTGGTGTTCGTCGTCTCATTGTAAGAAGTGATATTTTAAACCAAGTTTACACAAACAAGATGTTTAGTTTGTTTGAAAATGAATATTTGGGTTGCATGGCTGTGAGGATGGAAGTAGTAAGAATGGTGAGGCTTATGTTTATAAGGCTATTGAAGATGGCCAACAAAGAATGTTCATTATTCAATATAATTCAACTACTATGAATGTTTCATGTTCGTGCAAGTTATTTCAGTCGATGGGGATTTTATGTCGTCATGCTCTAAATGTTTTTGATTTACATAACTTCACGAACTTACCAGCGAAGTATGTTTTAAAAAGGTGGACTAAAGATGCGAAAAAGGGAATTATGATGAGTAATAGTACTAGTGGCTTATCAAGTCACAATATTAAGTCTGTCCAATCATTGCGCCTTAGTGAACTGATGCACGCAGGGAATAATGTGTATAGTTTAGCATCATTAAGTGATTCTGGAACAAGGATTGTTAAAATACAATTGGAAAAAACAATGAAGCTATTGGAGGAAGATATGGAAACTATGAGTATGCTGGAGAGTTTTAAGAAAATGGACGACAATTTCAGTAATGGTATTCCTATTGATGAGAATGAGAGATTGATGTTGAATCCACCAAAAATAAGGGCTAAAGGATTAACAAATGCTAGAATAAAAAGCAGTGTGGAGAAGCGAAAAAAGAAGTCGACCAAAGGTACAAAACTATTTTTCATTTTTTTTTTTTTTTTGGTTTATGTCATTTAACTGTTACCAATAACTATTTAAATTAATATGCAGTTGTATTTTTCTTTATATTACTATTTCTTATATAGGGCAACAGAAAAATACAATTATTGGTGCTCCATATGATTCAACAGCCACACAACAATTGTCAACCTTCAATCCATCGATTCGTCAATTCAGGTTTACAAACATGCTTCATGGAATTGGTCAAATGCCTAATTTAAGTCAGGTAGTACCTAACTTCAATTGTTTCAAGCTTTAATTTTCTAAATTATTTTATCTAATGAACATGCTTATCTACAGCATGGTCTATCTTCATTTTGCCCACCAATTGATGCATTTGGGCAATGGCCTTACTTTAGACAAGTTTAATTTTCAATTTATCATTTTAAATATAATTATTTTATTAATTAATTATATTTGTATTCTAATATATAGTTAAATTTTCAATGTAGGATTCAAATATCTGTGACATGAATGATTTGCAACTGCAAAATCAACAAAATGATTTGGATGTATTATCATTCCGGATATGATCACATTTTGTTATTATTATTTTTTTTTAGCTATATGTTATAATCTTCTTACTACGTGATCGAATTGGTGATGCTAAGTTTATAAATATTGAAAATTTTGTACTACTGCTTTTGTTATTCAAGATAAATTATTATTCAAGTTAAAGTCAAGGTATAAGATATTTCTGAATAGAGTGTTGTTTGTCTTACACTATGGCAGCAAAGCACCTATTTATTATTGTTTTTTTTTTAAAAAAAAAAATGTGAGTTACAGTGATGATTGAATCTTCAATTATTTTGCACACAACAGCACATATCCAAATGTGCAAAAGGGAAAATGCTCTCGTCTCTTGGGCGATTTCCTTCGTCCCTTCTCTTGTGAGTTAAATCTGGTTTCTGGATCTGGTTTTACTCTCATTTCTTTTCGTTTTTCTCCTTTCCCTTGTTTTGCTTTTGCCCTTTACTGCTCTCTTTTCGTCGTAATCCCTCTCTCGTCACTTTCACCTCCATTTTGTTTCTTCTATGCCTGCCTCTCGCCTGCCGGTTTTAGGGCCGCACCAGCCTGCTGTGGTCGTAAAGCTGTCAGATCTGTCGCTCGTTTGCCCATCTCTGCCCCTTCGCCCGATGCCTCCTCTCCGTCATTGGGCCCTGGTTTCGCTCTCTCCGGGTCATCGCTGGGTCAAGAGAGCTTCCTTGGGTTGTTCACCGGTTCGTCGTCTCGGTTCTTCCTAACGTTCCGGTGCTGGCACATGGAAATATATCTCAATTTTCTGTACAGAGGAAATATACGTAAGTTAAAAGTTATAATTAAAGAATCAGTCAATATAATCAATAAAAAATAATAAAGAAAGATGACAAAACGTGGAGTTGGAAAAGACTAGAACGTGGTTGAAAGAACCCGCATGTTTCAGTTTTTTGAAATTAAATTTAAGATATTAATTTAGAAAGCCACATGTCATATTTAGATTAGTTGATGTTACCACATCAGCTTATGACATGGTATAACAGTTGCACAATACTAAAAAACCCGTAAGCAAAACTATATAAAAAAAATAACAAATTGTGATGAAATTTCATTTTCTCTTCATTAATGATCCATTCTCTCTTATATTATGAATCATTACTTTAAAATTATATTATAAACTTATAAAATGAGGTCTTAATGCCCATTTCATTTGCAAACTTGATATATGAGATATAATAATTAAGATGAAAAAGATAGTTGAAGAAGTTAGAATTCTATTTATTAATGATGGTATCAAGACAATTAATATCAGCAAATACTTTTAAGTCGAATCAAGACAAATTGTTTGTGAAAGTCGAATCAAGTCAAGTTATGTGATGTCATATATGTAAACGACATCAACTTTAAAGTTTACATTCATATATATCTCATCGCACATACAACTTTGTGTGGATGACCACATAGCACATATAACCATCACTATACCTATAAAATCCATGTCTAACTATAAACTTATATATGTACTCTTATAACGATATAAACTTTATACCAATAAATACCTCTATTGTCACAACCAGAAGTGACAACCATAATACTCTTACGATGTTGATAGTCTGAAATCTGTCAATCTCTGTCATCATTCAAAATACATTTGAAAACGTAAGACGATCTCTTTCAATAATCATTTAGAAAATACATTTGAAAAACTCTTTTATTGTAAACAAAATCAATTTCAAAATCCATCATCGTAAAACCATATCGAGCATCCAGCATAGCTCACTGGACGAAAATAAACGAGCGTCCAATGCTTGAATCGCGCACACAGATCGGACAATGAACAACTGATACCCTGTCGACAGAGGGTTTGGGTCATACCATTTCTGAAGGCTTACACCCTAACGATCACCCCGGTGGAAACATATGATGAGTCGTAAAAATATAAATGCATACACCGATCGTCGGGGAGGAAACATAACAATGATCGATCATCTCAGCGGAAACACATCAAGAAAACATAAAACGATCACTGAGACGGAAACATATAAAAACATCATATCGTATAACATCAAAAGTAATGTTGAAATGCATCAAACAAAAAAAAAATCTTTTGAAATCATTCCCCCCCCCCCCCCAAAAAAAACACAAATATGCGTAAATCAAAAGAAATTTTTGATGCAAAGTTTTCAAAATACATACCGATCGTCCACTGCTCAGTCACGCGCATAGATTGGACATTGTACAGACCATACGACAGGGTAGTTGTAGGCACTGCATTTTTGCATATAAGTCCCGATGATGAGTCTCGTATGGAGACACTACCTCTTTGATTGTGAAAGCCGCGGGAAACGGACGTTGGAAGGGTAAAGTTGGAAATTAGCATTTTGTCGGATTTAACTCGCTTGTTTCGCTTCGGGTTCGCTTGTTGGACCTCCGCTTTAAAATACATCACTGACCCAAGCCTATTAAAACACATCCAAATTAAAAATTAAAACATTTAAAACACATCTCACAAATAAATAATTAAAACATTTAAAATATATGTCTCAAATTAAACTTAAATTAAATTAAATTAAAACGCATTCACAAATTAAACCTAATTAAATTAAAATCAAAACCAATTAAATAACTAAATGAAATTTAATTAAAACTAAATTTAATAATCAAACCAAATTTAATTAAAACAAATTAAAATGAAATTAAATTAAAGCTAATTAAAATTAATCTAAAATACAATTGAATTAAATTAAAGCTAATTAAAACTAAAATTAAAATCAAAATAAATCACTTCCAAATTAAAATCAAATTAAATAATTCACCACCTAAATTACATATTTCTTACCTAAAATAATACACCCAATTAATTGATATTATTTCCTAATTAAACTAACCAAAACCCTAATACATCCCCTCACTATATAAACAAATCAAAAATTAAACCTAGCCCCTCTCTCCATTCAAGATAAGACACGGCACACACAAAACAAAAACAAAAGAATGGAACCCTAAACTCATCCACTCTCTCTCATTCGGCAGCCACAAGCAAACGAAACAACCTAACAGCCCTCTCACTTCCATGCACAGTTCACGCCTGTCCACTGCTCAGCCTTCCACCTTCAACAGCCCCATAACAACTCATAAGCATCCCGTTTCAGCCCCCTCACACACGCCCTTGAAGCCATGAACCAGCGCCTAACAGCCTAACCGACCAAAAAACCAAACCCTTCAGCCTCACAACCTGCACCCAACCGACACCATTAGCAACCACCCTCATCAGCTGCCCCTTTGACCATCAACATGTTATCTGCTCCTCACAGGCCACGACCACCGAGCAAACTCACACACACACGCCCAGCCTGCCCCTCCATAGCCTGACAAAAGACCCTTCACAGCCATGAAACCCTAGACTCATCAGCCCTCCTTCAGACGACCTTATTCACGCCTACAAACCACAAGATCAGTGATGCAGTCTTGACTTAAACCCAGCTTTGACGTGAAGCAATAGCCAGACAAGGGTAACAAGATCACGCTGCCTACAAACCCTAGCCCTTGAACCCCTGCATGCCACTGCCTTCCACTCACCCACACGTCTTTGCCCTTCATTCAGCCACACACACTCCACTTGAACCAGCAACAAACATTGCCGCCTCCCTCACGTAAGCCTTCACAAGCCTTTGATCCACTCACAAACTGCACAGATCAGCCACCTCACCCACTCACAAACCAGCCTGCTCGACCCACACACCACTGCCCAAACTGCCTACAAACACAGCAACACATACCCTTCGCCTCAGCCTCCTTCACCAATCGACACCACTCAACACTCACTTAACAGACTACCTCATACACAGATCCTCACCATGAACTCCACATGAAACAAACCGACAAGAATAAACCCTAAGCCAATTCACGTTCACCTTCTCCATTCAACATGCCCTAAGCCTCCACCAGCGCATCACCAAGTCTTCTTCACGCCAAAGCCACAAACTTCAGCACATTCATCACCGACCAGCCCATTTGACCGCATATACCCTCACACACCTGGCCTTCACATAAGCCTCACTAATTGCCTTCATCAGCCCTTCAAAGCCTTCTTCACGTACTGCCATAAGACCAAGACCCACCGACCGAATAAACAAAAGCCAAGCAGAATGACCCGTAAGCCTCTCATATCAACGTGCACCAAAGGCCAAAAGCACCGACAAACAGCCCTATAACCGAACAAAACATCAACAAAACTTAGCCACAGACCGACACAAAATTAAAAATATAACCCTTCAAGCAATAGCCCCTGACCGAAATAAATAACAATAAATAATCCTCCAACCAGCAGCCCAATAACTGAACAACAAGCATCACCGAAATAACCCTGAAACGAAGCCACAAACAGCCGAATTCAACACACCCTGAACAGCCGTGAAAAATGCTCCCAAACCCCTCTAAAATCGAGCCAAAACAGTCCCAAATTATCGCCAAAACAGTGACCCAATAAGCCTTAAAATAGTCCCCTTAACCACCCGAAAGCAGTAAGCAAAAACTGCCCAGTAAACTATCCAGAAAACTGCCCAGAAAACACCCTAAAACAGTCCAGAAAAACTGCATCTTTACCACCGAAAATCGAGACCACAAACAGCAGCGGAACGGAGCGAAAACAACAACCCGAACAGCGAAACAGCGAGGAAAGAAGTGAACCAGTGGACCAGTGAAAAAAGTGAGAACTGCAGAAATAGTGGAACGATAACCCTTCCGACGACCGTGTAACGCACTTTCGAGAGACGGCAAAAGAGGTTAGACCTGAGGGCACATTTTTATTCATTACTTTTCGTTTATTTTTGTTTATTTTAATATATTATCGCATGAGAGTCGTTTGTTGAGGCATGATGTGAATGTTGGATGAGCGGAACATGTGTTCCCTTTTGGTGGTATATAGGATGGAAACCCGGACGTAAATTCCGTAGCCGAATCCGATTGGACGGTAGTGCGGTCTGTACTCGGGATACAACGCCACGTACCACTTGAGAGATACACATATTCGTTTCATCCAAACTTGTTTCTTGAGCATGATGTAGTTCGTCGATTATTTAGTTATTATTTAAAGCATGAAGTAGTCTAGTTTATTATTTATTTTCAAGCATGATAATGTTAGTTTTATGCATGATAGGTTGCTTAGTTTATGTTTATATTCAAAAAGTTTTTGTTTATTTCAATCGAATGGTTTGATATGCTCGTTGTGTTCTATTGTGTGTTTACCGTTTAATGATTTACTTTCAAGCATGCAAACTTAGATTAGGGGTTGGTTAGATGAAAGCATGTTAGATCTAAGTACCCTTTGAGCATGATTATTGAGTAGACTCGGTTGATTTATTGCACAAATTATATCATCACAAGTGACATAAGTAATGGACCATTCCGAACCCAACAGTTTGAGGTCTTCCCTTGCGAGGGGTGAGTGCGGCCTTAAATCTTTGTCCCGGTTCACACCGGGTGGCGACTCCATGTTATTTCGCTTCCCAACTAGGCCGCGAGCCTAGAAGAGCAGCGTCGCCCAGGTCCTGTTGTCCACAGTCTGGCGACTCCACTGGGGATAAGAGAATTGGCCCCGAAATCATGTCTTGTGATGTGTATGATTTGTGCATTAGTTCACCGTTTCTATAGTGGGTTGAGGGAGTTCAATCAAAGGCATTGTCATAAACCCGCATGAGAACCATAGTTGTATATCCTGTAGAAGTTGCCCTTTTATGCTTTTGATAACCACATTCATATATATCTCATATGTCGCATGCATCTCATGCATACATGCATCATGCTAACTCTATGTGTCTTAAAAGCCATCGTAGATATCCCTTGGGTTAGAGAAAAAAAAAAGGTTATTCAAGAGGAGTTTAGCAAACATGGATAGCGGGGAAAAGGAAATCGAGAAATAGAAAAGCTTACGGAAAGGATAGAAAGACCATTGGGGGGCCTTCGAAAAAAAAAAGAAAAAAAAAAAGAGAAAAAAAAAAAAAAGAAAAAGGAAAAGGAAAAAAGAAAAAAAAAAAGAGAGAAAAAAAATGTTTGTTTTAGTCAGTGATAGTTAAACATAAGTCCGATGAAGGAATTGATTGCTTTAGAGTGAAACTTTAGAAATGATAAACCTTTGACGTGCTTTTATCTGATGCTTTGAGTAATTGATCTATGTTAGACTCGTAGGCACTTGATTATGGTTCTTAGCAGTGAAAACCTGAGTAGTTAGCAAAGTGACTAGTCACAGAAATTGTAGGTCGGTGAATGACCGTTTGCTTAGATGTCTATCTTGATTTGCTTATGTTATGATGTGTGGTATGGTTGAAAATGAAAGAAAAGTCTCTAAAAAAAATAAAAAAATAAAAAAAAAATCGAACCACCTATAACTGATAAGCGTGAAGCTACCCATGGGCGAGTATTAGGACCACCATGAGGAGAAATGCTACCTTAAAGGGTAGGTGTGTTAAAAAAAAAAGAGAAAAAGAGAAAAAAAAAAAAAAAAGAAAAAAGAAAAAAAATGAAGTTCAAAATGAAATGAAAAGAAAAGAGAGACAAAGGAAAAGAAAGATAAACCATACTACATTGAGCATGGAAAAGCAATTGCGGAATATAATTGAGACATCTAGGTTGGTTTGACCCATCGATCCCGATTTTTGAAACGAGATCATCGAGTTAGCGTACCTGAGGATTAAGCTGTAAAAGAACCTTTGCGCACACACACTTTGAGTCCGGCATAGATCATTTATTCAAATACTTGGATTTGAGTTGCATCGAATGTTTTGAAGGTTCTCTGGTTTCATTACTGAGCATTCTTTGAGGACAATGATATGTATAACTATTGAAACTATTTTCGTAGCATGTGATATAGTATGATAATATGGAAGGCCCCACCATGTGGTTCATCTTGATCAAGCACAAAATAGCAGAGAAAAAAAGCCAAATTAAGACTGGGAGAGACCGGTCTACCACCCCGTGAATAAGAAGAATGACAAGAAATTGAGCCATGAGACCAGAGAGAAGACTGAGCAATCACTTGGAGAACTGGGGGAAGACCTAACCCAGCGGAATAGGAAATTCATTCATGCATGCATGCATACACGTAATAAATTTTGCATTCTTTTTTGTGTTTGTTTTGTTTTGTATTCACAGGTTTGAAAGAAGAAAAAGAGAAAGCGGCAAAGACAAGCCAACTAGAATCAGCAACATATGAGTAGTAGTTTTGGGGATGAGTCTCAGGGTTGAAGCCCATATCAGTTTCAGTTTGGGGATGAGTCCCAAGGTTGAGGCCCATATCAGTATTCGCTTGGGGATGAGTCCCAGGGTTGAGGCCCATATCAGCAGTTTGAGAATGAAGAAATGGAGAATGGCACTCCGAGAATGGAGAACAATCCGAGAATGAACAATATGAGAATGGAGCAAAATCCGAGAATGGAGCGGAGTTCGAGAATGAACAAGCCGATAATGGCAATCAGAGTTCGAGAATGAACACTTCGGGTATGGAGATACAACATCAGTTCTGCCGGGTATGGAAATCTGGGGGAAAGACCCACATTAAATATCAGTATTAGTCTTGCCGGGTATGGCAATCTGGGGGAAAGGCCCACATTAACTATCAGTATTAGTCTTGCCGGGTATGGCACTCTGGGGGCGAGGCCCACATCATTAGTAGCATCAGTTCTGCCGGGTATGGCACTCCGGGTATAGAGATACATCATCGATTTTGCCGGGTATGGCACTCTGGGGGCGAGCCCCACGTCATCATCAGTATCAGTTTTGCCGGGTATGGCACTCCGGGTATGGAGACATCAAAATCAGTCTTGCCAGGTATGGCACTCTGGGGGCGAGGCCCACATTAGCATCAGAATCGGTCTTACCGAGTACGACACTCAGACGGCGAGGCCCATATCAGTATCAACATAGGGGCGAGGCCCATATCAATATCATTTTGAGGGCAATGCCCATGTCAGTATCAGTCTGGGGCGAGGCCCACATCGGTATCAGTTTTCGGGCGAGGCCCACATCAGTCTGGGGCGAGGCCCACAGCACTCTGAGGGCGAGGCCCACATCAATATCAGTTTGAGGGCGAGGCCCATGTCAGCTTGGGGGCGAGGCCTCACATCATCATCAGTTTGAGGGCAAGGCCCATGTCAGCTTGGGGGCGAAGCCCATATCAGCTTAGGGGCGAGGCCCCACATCAATATCAGTTTGAGGGCGAGGCCCATGTCAGCTTGGGGGCGAGGCCCCACATCATTATCAGTTTGGGGCGAGGCCCAGATTGGTTCAGCATCAGTTCCTGTCAGATATGGCATTCAGGAACAAAGCCACACAATCAGTATATTTTGGGAATAAAGCTCAAGGGGAAGAAAGCCTCATGTCAGTATAGTTTGAGAAAAAATCTCAAGGGGAAGAAAGCCTCATATCCGTATAGTTTGGGAATAAAGCTCAAGAGGAAGAAAGCCTCATGTCAGTATAGTTTGAGAACAAAGCTCAAGGGGAAGAAAGCCTCATGTCAGTATAGTTTGAGAACAAAGCTCAAGGGGAAGAAAGCCTCATGACAGTATAGTTTGAGAACAAAGCTCAAGGGGAAGAAAGCCTCATGTCAGTATAGTTTGAGAACAAAGCTCAAGGGGAAGAAAGCCTCATGTCAGTATAGTTTGGGAACAAAGCTCAAGGGGAAGAAAGCCTCATGTCAACCTAGTTCGGGAATAACGCCCAGGAGAATAAAGCTCTCTCTTAATAGTTCGGGAATAAAGCCCGGGAGGAATAAAGCCTCATCTACACAGTTCAAAAATGGACAGACATCGCTTCAGTAAATCGGGAACAAAACCCACAGTTTAGGGAAGAAGACCCTCACATCAATTCAAATTGGGAACAAGACCCACAGTTCAGGGAAGAAGACCCTCACATCAACTCAAATCGGGAACAAGACCCGTAGTTCAGGGAAGAAGACCCTCACATCAACTCAGATCGGGAACAAGACCCATATTTCAGGGAAGAAGACCCTCACCTCAAATCAAATCGGGAACAAGACCCACAGTTCAGGGAAGAAGACCCTCAAATCAACTCAAATCGGGAACAATACCCACAGTTCAGGGAAGAAGACCCCCACATCAACTCAAATCGGGAACAAGACCCACAGTTCAGGGAAGAAGACCCTCACATCAATTCAAATCCGGAACAAGACCCGCAGTTTAGGGAAGAAGACCCTCACAACAACTCAAATTGGGAACAAGACCCACCGCACTACTTTACTCAGGTTGGGAACAAGACTCACAATAAAACTCAATTCAACGTGGGAACAAGACCCATCTCTCATCCACTTAGTTCGAGGCAGCTGGCGAGCCAGGTAAGTGAAAATGCATTGCATGTACTTTGATAGGATTGTCACTGTCACACACTGCACAAGTCCCATCAAAGTGGGGGCGACTGTAGGCACTGCATTTTTGCATATAAGTCCCGATGATGAGTCTCGTATGGAGACACTACCTCTTTGATTGTGAAAGCCGCGGGAAACAGACGTTGGAAGGGTAAAGTTGGAAATTAGCATTTTGTCGGATTTAACTCGCTTGTTTCGCTTCGGGTTCGCTTGTTGGACCTCCGCTTTAAAATACATCACTGACCCAAGCCTATTAAAACACATCCAAATTAAATAATTAAAACATTTAAAACACATCTCACAAATAAAATAATTAAAACATTTAAAATATATGTCTCAAATTAAACTTAAATTAAATTAAATTAAAACGAATTCACAAATTAAACCTAATTAAATTAAAATCAAAACCAATTAAATAACTAAATTGAAATTTAATTAAAACTAAATCTTATAATCAAACCAAATTTAATTAAAACAAATTAAAATGAAATTAAATTAAAGCTAATTAAAATTAATCTAAAATACAATTGAATTAAATTAAAGCTAATTAAACTAAAATTAAAATCAAAATAAATCACTTCCAAATTAAAATCAAATTAAATAATTCACCACCTAAATTACATATTTCTTACCTAAAATAATACACCCAATTAATTGATATTATTTCCTAATTAAACTAACCAAAACCCTAATACATCCCCTCACTATATAAACAAATCAAAAATTAAACCTAGCCCCTCTCTCCATTCAAGACAAGACACGGCACACACAAAAAAAAAAAAACAAAAGAATGGAACCCTAAACTCATCCCCTCTCTCTCATTCGGCAGCCACAAGCAAACGAAACAACCTAACAGCCCCCTCACTTCCATGCACAGTTCACGCCTGTCCACTGCTCAGCCTTCCACCTTCAACAGCCCCATAACAACTCATAAGCATCCCGTTTCAGCCCCCTCACACACGCCCTTGAAGCCATGAACCAGCGCCTAACAGCCTAACCGACCAAAAAACCAAACCCTTCAGCCTCACAACCTGCACCCAACCGACACCATTAGCAACCACCCTCATCAGCTGCCCCTTTGACCATCAACATGTTATCTGCTCCTCACAGGCCACGACCACCGAGCAAACTCACACACACACGCCCAGCCTGCCCCTCCATAGCCTGACAAAAGACCCTTCACAGCCATGAAACCCTAGACTCATCAGCCCTCCTTCAGACGACCTTATTCACGCCTACAAACCACAAGATCAGTGATGCAGTCTTGACTTAAACCCAGCTTTGACGTGAAGCAATAGCCAGGCAAGGGTAACAAGATCACGCTGCCTACAAACCCTAGCCCTTGAACCCCTGCATGCCACTGCCTTCCACTCACCCACACGTCTTTGCCCTTCATTCAGCCACACACTCCACTTGAACCAGCAACAAACATTGCCGCCTCCCTCACGTAAGCCTTCACAAGCCTTTGATCCACTCACAAAATGCACAGATCAGCCACCTCACCCACTCACAAACCAGCCTGCTCGACGCCACACCACTGCCCAAACTGCCTACAAACACAGCAACACATACCCTTCGCCTCAGCCTCCTTCACCAATCGACCACTCAACAAACTCACTTAACAGACTACCTCATACACAGATCCTCACCATGAACTCCACATGAAACAAACCGACAAGAATAAACCCTAAGCCAATTCACGTTCACCTTCTCCATTCAACATGCCCTAAGCCTCCACCAGCGCATCACCAAGTCTTCTTCACGCCAAAGCCACAAACTTCAGCACATTCATCACCGACCAGCCCATTTGACCGCATATACCCTCACACACCTGGCCTTCACATAAGCCTCACTAATTGCCTTCATCAGCCCTTCAAAGCCTTCTTCACGTACTGCCATAAGACCAAGACCCACCGACCGAATAAACAAAAGCCAAGCAGAATGACCCGTAAGCCTCTCATATCAACGTGCACCAAAGGCCAAAAGCACCGACAAACAACCCTATAACCGAACAAAACATCAACAAAACTTAGCCACAAACCGACACAAAATTAAAAATATAACCCTTCAAGCAATAGCCCCTGACCGAAATAAATAACAATAAATAATCCTCCAACCAGCAGCCCAATAACTGAACAACAAGCATCACCGAAATAACCCTGAAACGAAGCCACAAACAGCCGAATTCAACACACCCTGAACAGCCGTGAAAAATGCTCCCAAACCCCTCTAAAATCGAGCCAAAACAGTCCCAAATTATCGCCAAAACAGTGACCCAATAAGCCTTAAAATAGTCCCCTTAACCACCCGAAAGCAGTAAGCAAAAACTGCCCAGTAAACTATCCAGAAAACTGCCCAGAAAACACCCTAAAACAGTCCAGAAAAACTGCATCTTTACCACCGAAAATCGAGACCACAAACAGCAGCGGAACGGAGCGAAAACAACAACCCGAACATCGAAACAGCGAGGAAAGAAGTGAACCAGTGGACCAGTGAAAAAAGTGAGAACTGCAGAAACAGTGGAACGATAACCCTTCCGACGACCGTGTAACGCACTTTCGAGAGACGGCAAAAGAGGTTAGACCTGAGGGCACCTTTTTATTCATTACTTTTCGTTTATTTTTGTTTATTTTAATATATTATCGCATGAGAGTCGTTTGTTGAGGCATGATGTGAATGTTGGATGAGCGAAACATGTGTTCCCTTTTGTGGTATATAGGATGGAAACCCGGACGTAAATTCCGTAGCCGAATCCGATTGGACGGTAGTGCGGTCTGTACTCGGGATACAACGCCACGTACCACTTGAGAGATACACATATTTCGTTTCATCCAAACTTGTTTCTTGAGCATGATGTAGTTCGTCGATTATTTAGTTATTATTTAAAGCATGAAGTAGTCTAGTTTATTATTTATTTTCAAGCATGATAATGTTAGTTTTATGCATGATAGGTTGCTTAGTTTATGTTTATATTCAAATAGTTATTTGTTTATTTCAATCGAATGGTTTGATATGCTCGTTGTGTTCTATTGTGTGTTTACCGTTTAATGATTTACTTTCAAGCATGCAAACTTAGATTAGGGGTTGGTTAGATGAAAGCATGTTAGATCTAAGTACCCTTTGAGCATGATTATTGAGTAGACTCGGTTGATTTATTGCACAAATTATATCATCACAAGTGACATAAGTAAGGGACCATTCCGAACCCAACAGTTTGAGGTCTTCCCTTGCGAGGGGTGAGTGCGGCCTTAAATCTTTGTCCCGGTTCACACCGGGTGGCGACTCCATGTTATTTCGCTTCCCAACTAGGCCGCGAGCCTAGAAGAGCAGCGTCGCCCAGGTCCTGTTGTCCACAGTAGTGGGCCAGCCATTTTTTAATGGTCTGGACCCATAAAGAGCGCTCCGGGTGGTCAATCCGGAATGAAACATATATGATCACCACGGAGGGTCAAAAACATAAAATCATCAAGCACCGTGGCGAAAACAGATTTTCGAGCGTCTCGGAGGAAACAAGTTTTACAGTCTAAAAACATCAAAAAATCATTTTCGAGCACCGAGACGAAAACATATCGATAGATTTCAAAACATGATAATGTAAATCGAGCGTCGAAGCAAAAATATTTACTTTTTCTTTAAAATCAAAAATCAAAACATCTGATAACTTTCTTTCTTTCTCTTTTTCCTTTCCTTTTTCTTTTCAAAACACTTTCGTGCTAAAAATCAAATACCAAGTTTTCAAAACATGGTTCAAAATATCATTTCATAATTCATACTATCAACATCAATAATCTCTCATACCTCAAAACACCTCAAATTTACATAACTTACTTATACATATACCTATACAAACCTAATATTTTTAACTTATCATACCCTTACACATACATATATTCATAATACACAAACATATATCAATAATCTAAATCATCCATATCAATCAAAATCATAGCACATTATACCATATAACAGAAATCAAATCAAATAACAAACATGACTTATATGCTCTATACGTAACAAAAACTTACTCAGACGATCGGATACCCTGTAGCAGCAGTCACCGACACCCTAACCTTTGCTCTGATACCACAACTGTAACACCCCGCCAGAGGCAGGATACTACTGGCAGGAGACAGGATTGACCCATCTCCATAAACCTCTAAATTTATGAAAATCCGACATGATGTATCCTAAAACCGGACAACCTGGCTCTCAGTCCAGCACCAACGCGATTCCAAAATAAATATCATATATCAAAATGGACCTCAGGTCCACACCAACACATCAAAAACATTACCTAAGGGCTTCGTGCCCATATCATCTACCAACACTCAAGGGCTCAGCCCACAACATCATAAATAATTAAAGTTTTAACTTATTAAATACAATTCACGTGCTCAGCACCAAAACAAAAGAATATCAATCACAACTCCTAAACCTCTGAATCCTTTCCAGGACACTTGTGAGGGTGACTGCCGCTTGGGTGATCCACGTCTCGAACATGACTTTAAAGTTGGAGTGATTGACCCACCTAGATACCAACCTGCAAAACTAACAAATTGGTTTGGTGTGAGTTTTAAAAAACTCAGTAAGTAACCATGCAAACATTACAAACAAAACATACAAATTAATCACACTAGAAATTTTTCAAAGTTTTCAATTTATTACAAGTCTTAGAATTATCAACATTCTCTTATCCTTCCTACTTTACCCATATCAAATTTTCATATTTACATATTATCAATGTAGTGGCTAGAGATTCAAAGCACACGAAACATGGATTCAAAATCACAAAGTACATCACATAACATCGAAACCATTTCAATATTGAAACATGAAGTCATATATTAATACTTATCACGGTAAATATTTTTGAAATATCATCAAATCGGTGAATCTAACAAACTTTCTTCAATATCAACACAATCTTTTTTCTAATCTTCTTTAATCCACGATAATCTTACCATAGCTTAACACTTGGGTTTCATTTACATTCACACATACCTTAGCACACTTCTTTTATAAACATGCAAATTCAATCTTAGAACTCTTACACACATGCCTACATATCAATACAATTTAGCAAACACGCTCTATAACCTCTGATAGTTACATCAGTTTCAAATCATCCATTGTTTCACATAAGCATACATAACCACACATACCGTGAGTTTTATCACACACATACACGCACTCAGAGGTATCTACAGTCATCACGCAACCAAATAGGAAGCACACATAATAATCAATACATCAAATATCACATCATCAAATCAAACATACAGACAGGTTCACACACCATAAACATAAACTCATCATATGACTCCTCATAAACAAGCACATACATGACAAACAATCCAAACATCATTCACATACTCTGATACATACATATACTTCAAACTCATGAATATACACCTCATTACGAAATCAAATTTCATATCCCACAAACATTATTTTATCATCAGAGTAGTCATACTTATACGTGTATAAATCAAACATACTAATATACTCTCCTCTGAATTCGGTTACTATAGCCTTTAACAGTCGTCATCTCTTTCATTCAAGAAATGTTTAACTCACTCTTATTCTTATCATACTTAACCAATTCAACCTCTATACACATAACTCACATGTATAAGTCAATGATAACTTATTCATATTGTATACACTTACATAAACTAATACCAATAGCTTAATTTACCAATTTCGTATGTTCAATATATACATATCTTAATATCATATATATATGCGAACACACATTCATATATTATACATGGACATATTCCTTTACATACACGCATTCATATCATTACAGATTCATCCTTATGTACATCCATACATACGCATAAACAATAAGTTCATCAAGCATTGCACTTCATATCAAAGCATTGACAAAAGTCCATACCTGTGGAGGTCGATAAACTTAACTATACATGTTCTCGAACTCTATCTCAGGAGTATCTCTAACTATCATCGAATTATCCTAAAAACACTTCAATCATACCTGTGGAAGTCGATAAACTTAACTATACATGTTCTTGAACTCTATCTCAGGAGTATATCTAACTATCATCGAAATATCCTAAACAGTTCAATCATTTATGTGTTTGTGTGTGTGTGTGTGTGTGTGGGTTGTGTGTGTGTGTGTGTGTGTGTTGTGTGTGTGTGTGTGTGTGTGTGTGTGTGTATATATATATATATAACGCATATCAACAAATTAAGTATTCCTCGCATGAGTTACTTACCTGGTTTCGCGAGCGTCGTAGGTTCTAGTCAATTCTGCCAAAACAAATGGCGAAACATCATCAGAGACACGACTTACGGAGTTCTCGATTAAACTACAACAAAATCTCATATCTTTCTGGTATAACCAAATCAAGTCCATTTTCAATACTTTCAGTTCCAGTAACCTTAAAACATCGTTATAAACTATTCCAAGTAGTCAGTAACTTAAACTCTCGGTTTACGCGTTTTTGGAAAATTCTTCCGAAAATTTCCACAAACGCTATGGAAGGGTCTCGAACCCTCTGAACCTTCATGGATTTATCCAAACATATTCATAATATCATAAATAACTCATAATTATCATCAAAACCAAAAAATATTTTCATACACAAAAACCCACTTTTACCGAAACTTACATATTCTATCGAATCGATCAAACTCATTCTGTTTTCACTCGGATTCTACCAAAAGCACATTTTCAATATAGTAATACTCAATCAATTCAATTTATATCAATACATAACTCTATAAATCTATAGGATACATCCGAACATTTCACTATAAACTTGAAATTTACGAATCTTTACCGGGAGGTCTTACCGAGATTTGAGGCAGAACACGGACTCCAAACGATCCCACGAACGCGTTGGAATCGAAGGAATTCCGATCTGAATTACTGTTCATCATAGGTCACTATTCATCAGAATCTTCTTCTCTCGATTCAAGCAAAACCAAGCGGCATTCCGTAAAAATGACACAACATCCTTGCATTACTCTCGGAGAGCTTCGATTTGGTGGGTGGCTCGGGCTGTGAAATGAAACGACGGGCCGGGATCGAGAGACCCAAAGACGCGCCTCCTCACCTCAAATTCTCGCCGTTGCCGGCATTTTCTGTATCGCCGCCGGCCATCGTTGGACGTAGGGTGACCGGACGCTCCCTCCGGCATCATCGTGATGGCTGAACTTGGCCGACTGGCCACTGACGTAGGGAAGTCGTCGTTCCCCATTTTTTTAAGAGATTGGGGTGCATTTTGTTATTTAGAGAAATTATGCCATATTTGTAATTTCTAGAAACTTCTAGGTTTATATAGAAAAATTTCTGAAATTTACATTCAGATTCCTGCAAAATTACAATCAGACCCTCTAATGGAACATTCTCAAAAATTCACAAATTTGAAGTCTTTCTGATGCAAATTTCGAAAAATATTCAACGCGAAAGTTGTTCGTCTCAGAAAAAAAGAGTCTGATGGTTTAAGAATCAACTCAATTGGAGTTTGTTTGGTATTTTTATAGCCGAGACAAGAAACTTTTACGAGTATAACTGATACAATTAGAAATCGCGTAACCGGTTCTCAAAACGCGCGTTTTCGAATGCGGTGAAACTTCATTTAAAAATATTCTCATCTATTCCCAACTTATAAACTCCGATTTTTGATTATCATACAGTTACAAATCCATATTTTTAATTCGGAAACATTCCTACAGTGTTCCGAAAAAACTCAGGATATTACACCGTTAAAGAAAGAGTGAGAGTGGTAAGCTTTACATGTGTTTGGTTATGGGAACAATACTTCTCATGGCCATGCAAGAAGATTTTGGACTTGTGATTTAGAGAGAGGAGGGTGAGGTGTGTTGAAGACAATTCCAGAGGAGTTGAGAGTAATTCCAGAGAGTTTTAAGAGCAATTCTTGGAGTTTTAGAGAGAGAAACCAAGAGCATGAGAGTGGATTATCCAGAAGAGAGAGAAATTACATGGACAGATAGAGAAATGAAGTTTTCGACATTGTCCGATCACCATTTCCGGAAAGTGACCATATCTGGAGCATCATCTCGATGAGACGAATCCATTGGCACTGGACTGCCGCCGAACCACTGTCGGATGCGCCCCCACAAGCCGACGACTTGCTCCCACGCGCTCCACACGCCGCCGCGCGTGTATGACACCTCACAGACCAAAATTTTCCCCTCATCGAGATACGTGAGTTGGATACTTCATTTGCCCAAATCGGACCTTCGGTTGTCGAGAAATGAGCAAAATATGGTTGTTATCGGTGTTTAACCGATTGTCGATAACCGTCGTGTTTCAGCCCCTACCACCACCGTCGCTATGATCCTTGAGATGTTTGCTGACCAGTGGCTTTTTCAATATGAGATTTGGAGGTCGTTGGAGCTCGGTATGTAATTATTACCGTTTTGGGGGGTGTAAATGATAGAATTTGAAAGTTTTGGACTTAATTGTATATTTACATGATTAAGAGGGTAAAACTGTAAATTCTGATTTTAGGGGTTAAATGGTAATATTTAATAGTTTTAGGACTATTTGGACATATTAGAAAAGTTTATGGGCTAAAATGGAATTTAGAAAATTTAGGGGTTAAAATCATAATTTTGGATAAATTAAGGGACCTGATCATAATTTTATGTTTTTCAGATTCTTAACGAGGATATAGACATATTAAAGGCTTTTGCATGGATAAAAGTAAGTACACTACACGATGATTCCCTTAACATAATTGTTGTTGATTAATGGTTGTTGTGAAAGTCTATATATAAATATATTGGTATAATTATATATATATATATTATATATATATATATATATATATATATATATATATAATATATATATATATATATTTTTTGGAGATATAAATATTGATTAATTGAAAGCATGATAAATATGAATTCATGATTGTTGAGATGAGATTGATGGATTGGATGTGAGATGTGATTGTATTGGATGATACATGTTATTGTATTGTGCTGCTGGGTTTTGTATAATAGTAGTCGGATATGAGATGAGATGTGATGAGATATTTTACGAGATTATATGGTGAAAAATCTTGGGGGTATGAGAGGGACTCTCCCATTAGTTTTAACCCACTCACACATATTTTGCGAGTTGATATGGTTGGAAACCTTGAGGGTGTGAGATGGACTCTCTCATTGGTGTCAATCCACTGTTATATTGTACCCGGATTAGAAATCATGTTTGATGGATGTTTGTATTGTTGTGGGATGTTTGCTTGAGTTGTTATTATAATATATTTATTTTTATATATTATATTATATTATATATATATATATATATATATATACACACACACATACTTATATATATCCATATTTTGTTGGTGAGGTCATGTTGAGAGTATGAGTGCTTTATTTGCTGAGCTTTTTAAGCTCACTCCCTTTTTCCCCTAAACATTCCAGGTAGTTCGCGAGCACAGCAGAAGCAGAAGCAGTACCAGAATTGGATCCATGTGCCACAGTTATTTTTTGGGTTGGTCCACACATTTGAGTCATCATTTGCATATTTTTAAGACTTGTGTTGTAAACCGTAAAAATTTTGTATAATTCATGTATTTGTAACTTGTGATATATTAATTGTGCATATTTGTTGGGTTGGTTTAACACATAGAATGCTCGAGCTAAAATTGTTCGCGAACCTCTTTCTAGGATTGGGCCGCTCTAGGGAGGGGGTTGTGACAGTGATTGGGTCAAATTTTGTTCATGTTGGATATGAAATACAAAATAGGGGTTTTGAACTATAAATAAAAGCTTAGAGTTATGACTA
>SKCR01005793.1:0-25477 GCA_019454045.1 Zanthoxylum bungeanum | reverse complement strand
AAGGAATATGCATTTAATATATGGCGGAGGCAATCTTGGACTAATGGGGATCGTTTCAAAGGCCGTACAAGAAGAAGGCAGTCATGTTTTGGGAATCATCCCAAAACCCTTGGCAGAGGCAAATCTTATTGGATCATCAAACGGAGAGGAACTGATCGTGCCAGGTATGTCTGAACGACTGGTTGAAATGATTAACCATTCTGATGCTTTTATTGCTTTGCCAGGTGGCTTGGGTACATTGGAGGAAATTTTTATAGTACTATCTTGGGCAAACCTGAATATACACCAGAAACCGCTTGGACTGCTCAACGTTGATGGATTTTATGATTTTCTTTGTGTGTTTCTTGATGATGCTCGGAGAAATGGGTTCGTGACAAAACCAATGAAAGAACTCCTTTTTACTGCCAGAACTGCTCCAGATTTAATTGATCAACTCATTGCCTATGAACCACAAGTTAACCCTATCATTTCAAAGATAAAATGGTCTGATGATGATCGTGGTAAGAAGCGTCGAATTAATCTGGATCTTAACCTTTAAATTTCTTGTAGAGTTTCAGCTAACCAGGTATTATCTTCTTAATTCTCCTTTTATCTTGATTTTTAGTTTTTGTGTGTTTTAGTCCAAAATTTTTCGAAAAATACAAAAAAAAAAAATTAAAAAATTAATAAAAACAAAGGGCATATTTAAAGCTAGGTGATGGTTTGGTGTGTCCTTCCTCTCACTGCCTTTTTATAAGGAAAAGATGTGGAGGCACCTAGATAATCATTCACTTGTAGCGTGTTGTGACAGACTAGTTTGGAGGACTCGTTGTTTATTCCTGACAACAAGCGATAAGAGCCTAAGGGGCTAGGGTACTTAAGTGAGCCTCGCTCCACCTTCCCTCTGGGGAATCTACAACGGGAAGTCCATTCGACAGTTAGTCACACACCATAAATTCGTTGGCACGTACCATAAGGTATAAAAAGGTGCGTTTACTTGGTCGCTTGAACCCTTGAGTGGGGAGTCCTAGTTGTGAACAATCCTTTGTCAGCGAGAGCCTTTTTAAAAAAAAAACATGTAAATATAGTTTTATGACTAGTAGAAATATGTGGTTGTTATGTTGACTAAAAAGATGAAATTGGTAAGAAATAGCTGTGTAAGGAATTTCCACTCCTGAGACGTATTTCAAACCTAATTCAAAACAAGTTAATGTTTGTTTATTCACTTTTGAATTATTTAATCTGTAAATTCTCCATTAAACTGACTAAAATGAATCTTCATATACTTAGTTAGCAGATATTATCAACATACATGGTAACATACAGACATGAGCTAAAATTGAAAAGTTTGTAATATCCAGTACTCTAGTTCATTTGGAGGAAACATCTAAAAAAATAGTGATGGAATAAAAAAAAAAAAAAAAAAAACATATGAGATCCGAGTTATTAAGTCTGTAAGGGTATTTTAATACCTAGTGCCCTAAAACCAACTGGTTTGGGAGTCATTGGCCCAAAGCTCGTTACATGGATCAAAAATGATGAAAATTTATATATATGTATATATATCTGAAGTCTGAGTAATTAAGTCCTTAGAGGTGTCTTAACACCTGATGCCCTAAAGCCAACTGGTTTGGGAGTCACCGACCTAAAGCTCGCTACATAGATGGAAGATATTGTATATAAATAAAAATAGAGAAAAAATCAAAAAAAAAAAAAAAATCAGAAAAATTAGAAAATTTATTCCATTACTATAAAAAGATGTGAATTCTGATAAAACTTTAGAACAAAAATATTACTCTCTTATCAACTGCACTTATGACCGTTGTGGGCAAAAATGAGTCGTTTAATATTTTGTTGGCTGTATATGAAGAATGGTAAAAATAATCGGAGAATTTACTTATTCAGTAATTTAGAATGAAACAAAACATCTAGTAACTTGGATTAGAAATTTCATCTGATTAGTCACTAACATCTTTATTCTCTTTCCGCTTGTCTTTTTGCTTTTGTGTGCATTAGTTTCACTACCTTTTTTACTTTTATAAAATGTTTGTGGGTATCATTGCTGTAAACCTTCACGAGACTACAACTCGTCCACTAGGGACACCTAGGGGTTTAAAGGCTTGTTGCATATGCTAAATGCAATCGTGATCCCTACGAAAGTGGCTTAGTTAAAATTTTATTATGTTATTTTATTTTGCTCGAGGACTAGCAAAATGTTAGGTTTGGGGGTGTGATGAGTGATAAATGTATCACTATTTCCCACTCATTTAACTTGATATTTTGTATAGTTTCTTGAGTTTTGTGAATATTTTGATGTGTTTTGTGTTATTTTGCAGATAAATAAAGATTCAGGACATTTTAGAGGTGATTTGGAGCAAAACTGTGAAATTTGGTGAAATTTGGCAAAAAGGGTATTTTGGTCATTTTGGACGTCCCGACACAAATTTTGGTAATTTTGGGCATCCCGACACCAAAATAAAGTTTCAAGATATTCTGGAGGTGATTTGGAGCAAAATTGTGAAATTTGGCAAAAAGGGTATTTTGGTAATTTTGGGCGTCCCGACACCGAGGGTATTTTGGTAATTGCACCACCATGCCACATGTCGAAGATTCAACGAGCCGTCATTTTTAGCACACCATGACACGTGTCGAAAATTCAGCGATCCAAAAAAAATAATAATAAAATAATAAAATAATAAAGTAATAAAAATCAGAAAAATAATAATAAAAAATTAGATTTTTTTGCCTATAAATAGATTTCGAATTTTTAGTTTCAAATGTACCTCTTCCTCTGAAATCCTTATAAATAAATTGAGAGTTCTTCATATTTTCTTCTTTTATTCAGTTTTATTTACGCTTTGTAGTAGTAATTCTATCCATCTATGATGGGGTAACTTATCTATGCTGAGGTAATAAGGTAATACTTTTACTTTTACTATTTAGATTAATCTCCCTTAAAAATAATATATTTACTATTAAAAAATGAATTAATCAGGATACCGCCAGATTGGTCGGTTGGTAATAAAATTCCTTTTCCGCCTTTATGGCTGGTTATTTTGGTTCCGCCTTTATGGCTGGTTACTTTGGTTCCGCCTTTATGGCTGGTTTACTTAAATTGACTTAATCAGGTTACCGCCTATATGGCTGGTTGGAAATAATCACAAGTTTATATATCATTTTATTGGGAGATATCTAAATAGTAAATAGTAGAAGTTGATTCCTTTTGCCTTAGCATTTCTTTTCGTTTCTTTGCAATTACTACTTTACAAATACTTTTCAGCAATTTCTTTTATGTCTTTTAAGTTTTTATCAGTTTTAGTTATGTGTTGTAACTAAGTTAAATATCTAGGGTTGTGATAAAATCTAATATCACCAGTTTATAAAGGGTTAGATTACAGTATGGGTAATTAAAGAATTATTTGTTGAGTCATAATCTTAAAGCCTTTTTATTAACTGGCCATTAATAAAATTGATTAGTTAAACTTAAAATGAACTAGACATAGGGATTTTAAGTTTAAGACCTTATACTCAACAACCCACGATCTTCTTTAAGGATAGATAAACCTTTAATAGATTTCCTTACAGGATAGAAATATACCTGTTGGGCGGGGGTAATCAATAATTGGAATTCAATCTTAATGAATCTAGGTAATTTAATTGACATAGACATATGATTCAATTTGATTATTCTAGGTATTTGTAAATGACCATCGGAAGAGGCTTTTACATAATTTAGTATTCCAGATTAATAATTTAATATTTTACCCAACTATGATTTAACTACTTCATCTTTTAATTAATATTGGAAGAATTCACAACCCTAGATAGTCTTAATTCTCATTAATCTATTCTCAAATTTCTTTTACTTGTTTTAATTTAGAATCATCGTCATTTTAATCAAACAATTTGTTAGATATCAGTAATCACTTAACCTCATAAAATTAATAGAATAGGTAATAAGTCCTCGTGGGATCGATATCTTTTTATACTACTTGAACGATACGTGCGCTTGCGTTTAACGTGTGTGATTACGCCGGTCATGTTATGTAATCGGGTAGAAGTAATACATGTGCTAGCGGGAGAGAGGAAAGTGAGAGATTTGTTCTAGGAACAATGTTTAAATATCCATCCGCATATCATTATTATTTATTTATATGCGCCTTATTATGTGTTTAGAATGTATGTTTAAGGGTGCATGATGATGAGACCTAACAAAGATAATTAATTGGTTGCCAATTACGCGAAAAAACCCTAAACATCATATTAAGCGTTTTTCCTTCCATTGAGTGATTCTTACTCAAGATCCAAGACTGGCATTGATTTTTTGGCCAAAGTCAAGGCCTTTGTCCGTCGATGATGTGTTTGAATCATGAAGGCTTTGTTCCATATTGGTGTCTTGTCCAAGTTTTGATTTGTTGGCCAAAGTCAAGATCACTTCTTGTCCATCGACACTGATTACGAAGCTTTCCAAGGTCAATGGGTTTCGCTTAACTGGGATCACTAAGTTTGTTGTGCCAAAGCCAAGGCTTAGTTGATTCAGAGGAAAAAAGGTTAGGCAATATATTGAATATATTGGCATATATATGATATATGTTTCGGACTTGGATGTCCACCTACTAGATCTAGGAATTGGATGGGATCCAATTGATCTTAGAGATCTACCTAGTTAATTATCATACAATTTGTTGGCCAAAGTCAAGATTGTGTGTTATTTAACGGGATCCTAGCCCACTAGGAAACAAGGTTTCCCGAGTGCTCCACAGAGGGTTAGAGGCTCGCCGAAAAATAGTGGGAGGCAAGTATTAAATTTGCAATATTCGTTTAGTTACTTGCCATATGCGCTCATATCAAATTTTTCGTCAAATAAATTAATATATTAGTTGGACTAATATTTAATCGTTGTTTTAAATAAACAGTTGGACTGTATTCAAACTATTTCATTTATAGTTTATTATATAATTGGATTATAGTAATCAATATATTTGAATTAACCACTTCAATTAATAGTTGATTTTATAATTGGATTATAGTAATCAATATAATTGAATTTAATCATTATAATGAATAGTACCGAAAATCGTTGATTTGATAGTTAGACTATTAGAATAAAGATAATTGAAAGATTAGTGTTTAAAACATAATCCTGGGTGAAAATGTATTTAAACGACTTTAATTTTCAAATTGGGAATAAAACTTCAGGATAGTCCTGAAAACTAAGAAGTTACTTTATTTGATAAAATAACATCTTATGCCTAAGCCTGGAGTTGAGCAAATAGTAGAACATGATATTTGGAATATTCAAGTGATGATAACTTTAGTGCTTAATCCAATATGATTGCCGTAGAGACTCCTTAATTTCTTAATCAGAACTAAGGATTAGATCCTAAGAGTATGACAATGAAATTGAAGGATCTTCATAGATCTATTCTTAGATCTTAGAAGTACAAATTGCAATAGTAAACTCTTGGAGAGTTAATGGCTATTCTCAAGGAGACAAAGCCAAAGTTTGTAATAAGGCAAGAAGCGCAGAGCACATCTTACTTCGACATTCCAGAAGGCCAAGGCTTGGCCAAAGGCTTCTGAGTGTGGAAAATAGGCAAAGGCAAAGTCATTATAATCTTCTGGGAAGATAAAGGACATATCCAATGATGTCTGCCTAAATGTGGCAAATGGGGTCACTGAAGCGTGACTGCCGTATGGAAAAGGCAGACATGAAGGAATTGAAGACGGTGTAAGGCTCCCACTTCAAATATGTTTGTCATCAACATGTTCATTACTAGTATTAAAATTTGATTTTAGATACTGGATGTGGTACATAAATATGTACTGGTGTGCATAATCTGCTGAGAGCAGGATACTGACTTCAGTTGAGATTTATCTACGAATTGGAAACGGGACGAGAGTCGCTATTTTAACCGTAGAAACCTAAGTTTAGGAACTACCCTTCAGGTGTGTACTTAAATTAGGAAACTGTTACAATGTAACTAGTTTGACTAGAAACATTATCTCTATATCAGGGTTTAACCCGTTGCGGGTATACCTTTATATTCTAGAACACTAAAGTGTTTTATTTTATAAAGATGATATTGAGATAAACACATTAGATGTGAATAACAGTATTTATATTTTGAATATAAGTAAATCTCAAACATATGACATGACAAACAAATAGCTCAAACTGAATTAATCAGTTGAAACTTATGTGTGGCATTGTTGTCTGGGACACATTTAAACAAGACTCGTATATCCACACTTTTGAAGAGTGGATACTAGGACAAATTTGATTCCATTCAAATAATGTCTACGAATCTAGTTTATTGGGCAAAGTGCCTAAAACACTATTTACTTGGTAAAAGTGTAAATGCCACCGATCTGTTAGCCCTGGTTCATAGTGACGTAGGTGGGCCCATATCTAGCTAGGCTAGATGTGGATATGAATATTTCGTGACCTTTGAGGATGTGGCATCGCGTTATGGTTATATGTTTCCTTTGAAACACAAATCGGAAACTTTTAGAGTTTCGACACGAAATAGACAAAAAGATCGGCTAAAGTATTAAACCGTCACGGTTAGACCATGATGATAATACTTAAGCAATAAGTTTCTCATATACTTGAAAGAGTATAGTATTCTTTCAATGAGGACTCCTCCCGGAACACGTCATCCTGACGGTGTGTCCGAACGGAGAAACCAAATTTTGTTGGACATGATAATGTTAATCATGAGTCGCTCTGAGCTACCATTTCCTTCAACGGATACGCATAAACAGTGCAGAACTTATTTTGAATAAGGTTCCATAAAAATCTGTTTGACAGACTTCATATTAGATATGAACAGGAAAGAAACTAGGTTTTCTTATTCCTGAAGATTTGGGAATGCTAGGCATATGTTTAGATGATACCAAACTAAAACCCAAATCAGATAAGTGATGAGCGGAAACTATATCAATATTTACCGCCCCTTTAACTTAATATTTTGTTTAGTTTCTCGGGTTTGATGAATGTTTTGATGTGTTTTAGTTTATTTTGCAGATAAAATAATATCGGGTCTCAATGAAATCATTTAGGATGAAATGTGGATCAAATAAGGGCAATTATTGGACTTGATATATTAATTTTGGAGATTGGAAACTTGAAAGGGCGTTTTGACGAAGTGCAGTTTTGGAAATTCCAATTTGCGCATCTGTCATATTTTGGGCATAACGTTTTACTCAGATATCGGATTGAGCTGATTCAAGTTCCAGATTAAAGAAGACTCAACGATCTACAACTTTGAAAGAGAAAATATTTTCGAATTCTGAAGATTTCATGACCGAAATTGATGAACCATCCAGAAGTGTGTGGAGTGTGTAATTATTAAAAGTCATTATCAATCATTTTCAAAGCAAAATATTAATTAATTAATAATTAATAAAAATTATCAAATCAACACCAAACAAGATAAGCAATTAGTGGAGCAATTATGGATTTGGTGGAGTAATTAGTGGAGAAATTAATAATGGATTTGGTGGAGAATTTGATGGATGATTTGATGGAGGCAAAATTTTGCCTATAAATACCAAGCCATTTCATTTGTAAAATTCATACTTTCTTCTAAGGAATTCCTTAAGAATACTAAGAAGATTGTATCTGTTTGTTTATTTACAGCTTTCAGTAATTAATTTCCGCTTTCGCACTTTCTTTTCTTTACTTTTTCAGTTTTTACTTCCGCAATTTACTTTTACGCACAGTACTTTTCTTTCTTTAATTTTCAGTTTTTACTTTTCAGTAATGAGGAGGTAACTCCCCTTTGCTGGGGTAAAAGGTAAAACTTTTATTACTATATTTAGATTAATCTCCCTTAATTTAATATATAAACTAGTTAAAACCTGACTTAACGAGGATACCGCCATATTGGTCGGTTGGTAATTATTTAAATTGGTTTTAACCTGACTAAACTGGATACCGCCTGATTGGTCGGTTGGTAATTAATTATTAATTTGACTTAATCTGGATACCGCCTATATGGCTGGTTGGTAATTATCATGCAAAGTTAATATATTATATTAGGGAGATATCTAAAATAGAAGTAATAAAAGGGATCCTTTTACCTCAGCATTTTCTTTTATTGTAATTTTACTTTATTTACTTTTCAGCATTTACTTTCAGCATTTACTTTTCAGTATTTAATTTTCAGTATTTTACTTTATGTCTTTTATTTTTAAGTTTTTTACCACCTGTAAATATGTGTCGTAACTAAGCCAGTTATCTGGGGTTGTGATGAAATCCAATATCACCGTTTTATAAGGGTTAGATTATAGCTTGGGTAATATAAAGATTTATTTATTGAGTCTTAAACTTAATGCTTTTTCATTAACTGGCCATTAATAAAATTGAACTGGTAAACTTAAAATGAACTAGACATAGGGATTTTAGGTTTCAGCCTTAGACTCAATAGCCCACGATCTTCCTTGAGGATAGATAACCCTTTAATAGATTTCCTTACAGGATAGGAATATACCTGTCGGGCGGGGGTAGCCATAATTGGAACTTAAACTTAATGAATCCAGATAATTTGGTTGACATAGACATATGGTTCAATTGGGTTAAACTGGGTATTTGTGTCTGACCATCGACAGAGGCTTACACATAATTTAGTGTTCCAGGTTAATAAATCAATATATTACCCAACTTTAAGATAACCACTTCATCTTTAAAATGATATTGGAAGAAATCACAACCCTAGATAGTTTTTAATATTGAATTTTCTTAAAACATATTTTCGACAATTTTATTTACTTGCTTTTAAATTTAGAATCGTCACCATTTCAAATCAATCAATCAAACAATCTGTTAGATACTAGTAATCGTTTGACCTCATAAAATTAATTTTGATATTAAGTCCTCGTGGGATCGATATTTTTATACTACTTGAACGATACGTGCGCTTGCGTTATACGTGTGTGTTTACGCCGGTCAAGTTTTTGGCGCCGTTGCCGGGGACTTATTTATCTTTCACTATTAATTTAGGGGTTAGATACGTTACTTGTATCTAATTTCTTTTTACTTATTGTTTTTTCTTGTGTTTTAGATTCTCAGAAACTACATGAGACGAACCAGAAGCTTTGAACTCCGATCGTTTGACCCAGAAATTGAAAGAACCATCAGACAGTTGAGAAGGGAAAGACGAGAAGGCCAAGAAGCTTTAGTCAACATGGAACCTGAACCTTTGAACCCTTTCATTACGTTGCACCACCATTCCCATTCGAGACAGAATATCCGGTGGTTGACAGACTCATTTCATGTATTGTACTTCCTCCCTTACCAGCAAATGCGTGTGACATCAAAACATGCATTCAGATGATTCAGCAGTCAGTTCAATTCGGGGAGGAGGGAATGCAACTGAAGATCCTAATTCCCACATCAGCAACTTCCTGAAGTTTGTGGCACTTTTAATTACAACAGAGCATCAGAAGAAGCAATGAGACTGCGAGTTTTTCCATACTCCTGAAGGACAGAGCTAAAGCTTGGCTACATTCACTACCAGCAGGTTCCATCACAACATGGAACACTTTAGCCACCAAATTTCTTGCAAAGTACTTTCCACCAGCCAGAACCGGAAAACTGAGGAATGACATCACATCCTTTGTACAACAAGATTCAGAATCCCTCTGCGAAGCTTGGGAAAGGTACAAAGATTTACTCCGGAAATGTCCTCACCATGAGATTCCAAAATGGCTTCAAGTCCAAACATTCTATAATGGGCTTTCTGGAATAATGAGAACCACAATCGATGCTGCTGCTAGAGGAGCCTTGATGGCAAAAGGAGAAGATCAAGCCTGGGACCTAATCGAAGAAATGGCCAACAATAATTCTTTGTGGCCAACAGAAAGGAGCATGATCCAAAGAATTGCAGGAATTTATGAAGTTGGAGCCAACACAGCAGTTAGTGCCAAACTGGACCAGATATGCAAATTCATGGAGACTCTCAACACTCAAAGCAATATTGGAGCAACAAGTTCAACATATGGAGGAGCACCAGAACCAAACCAACATGAAGAAACGGTGAATTATGTCAGCAATTTCAACAGACAAGGGAACAATCCATATTCAAACACCTACAACCCAGGATGGAGGAATCATCCTAATTTATCATGGAACAACAATTCAGGCCAACAGCAGAACTATCCACCACCTGAATTCCAACAGCAGAACAAAAGCCAGGAGCAGACAAATGAACTAGGCATAACAGAAGTGCTGACTCAGTTAAAAAAGTATGATGCTATATTTCAATCTCAAGCGGCATTAATTCAAAGTCAATCTCTTCTATTAAAGCACTAGAGAATCAAATGGGACAACTGGCAAATGCTCAGAGTTACAGACCGCCAGGTACCCTTCCTAGCAACACAGAGCCAAATCCAAGAAACATGGGGAAGAGAGCAATGTCATGCCATCATGTAAAAAGCGGTACTGAAATCAACAAAGATGTTGGAATCAAAACAGCTGCTGAGGAAGTTCCAAAAGAAACAAAGCAAAAGATGGAGGAAAAAGAAGCAAAGGAAAAAGAACAGATCACTCCACCTCCACCTTTTCCTCAACGTCTTCAGAAGAATAAATTGGACAAGCAGTTTTCTCGGTTCCTGGAGATCTTCAAAAAGCTGCATATCAACATTCAATGCAGCAGAAGCGTTGGAACAAATGCCCACCTATGCCAAATTCATGAAAGATATTCTTTCACGAAAACGGAGATTGGGAGATTACGAGACAGTAGCATTAACAGAAGAATGCAGTGCCATCATTCAGAGGAAACTTCCCCGAAGTTGAAAGATCCTGGCAGTTTCACTGTTCCTTGCGTCATAGGAGAACATAACTTTGGTAAGGCTTTGTGTGATTTAGGTGCTAGTGTTAACTTGATGCCTTTTTCTATTTTCAGGAAATTACAGATTGGAGAAACAATGCCAACTTCAGTCTCACTGCAACTTGCTGATAGAACGCTCGTATTTCCAAGAGGCGTAGTTGAGGATGTGCTGGTCAAGGTTGACAAATTCATTTTCCCAGCAGATTTTATTGTCCTTGATATGGAGGAAGACGCAGACGTGCCAATCATCCTCGGGAGACCGTTCTTGGCTACAGGTCGAACCATTATTGATGTACAAAAAGGAGAACTAACCATGAGGGTACAGGACCAAGAAGTAACATTCAATGTTTTCAAGGCCATGAATTTCCCAGATGATGAAAAGAATGAGGAATGTTTCAAACTCGATGTGATACACAGTACCATTCAGAACTCTGATAAAAGACAAAGTTCTACTGACAAACTTAAAACATGTCAATTGCCTGTGGAGCCTAAAGATAAAGCATCTTTTGCACTGAAGAGCCAATTCTTGCTCTACAAGCAACAGAAGAGAAAAAGTTCCACCAGCTCAACGAATTGGAGGAATTTCACAATCAGCCTTTTGAGAGATGCCAAATTGTACAAAGAAAAAGGCAAGAAAAGACATGATGAGAAGTTAGTGCGCATACAACTGGAACCAGGGCAGAAGGTACTGTTAAACAAATCAAGGGTGAAATTATTCCCATGGAAGCCAAAATCACGGTGGTCAGGTCCATTTGTGATCACCAAAGTTTTACCAAATAGAGCCGTTGAGATACATGATCCTGACGCTAACAAAACTTTCAAGGTTAAAAACAAGCGTGTCAAGCACTACTGGGGAGAATCATTTGAGCGACAAAAAGAAAGTGTTACACTTTCAGATCCAGCTTAACGTTCGAGAAGTCATGTCTGGCTGACGACTTTAAACTTAGCGCTAGCAGGGAGGCAACCCATGCAATTTTTGTATATATTGTGATTTGTGTGATTTAATTTTTTGTGTTTAATTTTTGCAGGTTTAGTCATTTCAAGATAAGATGGAAGAAGCTCTCGCAAATCTTCACAAACAATTTCCTTCTCTCCCTCCAAAATCTCTGATGAAAGTTTACAAAGCTCGCTTGGAACGGATGAGGTTATTGACAATCCATGGTATTCCTAATGATATTCGTTGGGTAATTGAAGCACGAGTCCGATTGGCAGGTGAGTCTTCTGACTCTTTTATTTCACATCTGCCTGGTTTTGGAAGAAGCACATATGCAAAGAAACGTAGAGCTAAGCAAATGGGTGTTTGTTTCAAATGTGCACGATTAAATTGCAACACTCGTTGTCGTTCTTTAGGAATGGTGTCTGATAATCGCGAAGACAAAATTAATTCATTAGGGATGGCTTGAGAGTAAGGAGTCTTTAGATGATATATCTTCGACTCTTGAGACGCATCCCAGTGGATATGTTCATATAACCATTCGCAAATTACATACACAATTTCAAAAGAAAGACAACAGTTAAGTCTCGGGAATCTGACTCAAAAAGACCCTGTTTGCCAATTTATAAGAAAATTGGATGGGAAGCTTGTCCCTGACGCATAGACGTAATCAAGCTGTAAATTTGTTACAATATTATATCTCTTTGTCTTTTCCTAATAATTGATTTGTTTTGTTGTTTTCTTTTTTTTCTCCGACAGGATCCAGATCTTTTTGACTATCACGGTCTATTATTATTTTGCTACTAATCGTCCTTTGGAAGAAACTTGTGCTATTTTACTCACCCTTTTCAGGTATTATAAATTCAACTCATCATTGCACCTTTGAAGTCATCCAGAGTTGAGAAAGAAAAACATAAAACATGGAAGCCACTTCAAGAAGACGAGTTGAAAACATTTGTGTGTTTTGCGGTAGTAGTGTTGGTACTAACCACAATACATAGAAGCAGCACAGGAATTGGGTCGAGTCTTAGCTGCAAGGAATATGCACTTAATATATGGCGGAGGCAATCTTGGATTAATGGGGATCGTTTCAAAGGCCGTACAAGAAGGAGGCAGTCATGTTTTGGGAATCATCCCAAAACCCTTGGCAGAGGCAAATCTTATTGGGTCATCAAACGGAGAGGAACTGATCGTGCCAGGTATGTCTGAACGCCTGGTAGAAATGATTAATCGTGCTGATGCTTTTATTGCTTTGCCAGGTGGTTTGGGACATTAGAGGAAATTTTTATAGTTCTATCTTGGGCAAACCTGAACATACACCAGAAACCACTTGGATTGCTTAACGTTGATGGATTTTATGATTTTCTTTGTGTGTTTCTTGATGATGCTCGGAGAAATGGGTTCGTGTCAAAACCTATGAAAGAACTCCTCTTTACTGCCAGAACTGCTCCGGATCTAATAGATCAACTTATAGCCTATGAACCACAAGTTGACCCTATCCTTTCAAAGATAAATTGGTCTGAGGACGATCGTGGTAAGAGGCGTCGAATTAATCTGGATCTTAACCTTTAATTTTCTGTAGATTTCAGCTAACCAGGTACAACCTCTAACTCTCCTTTTACTGTTTAAGACATTGGGGACAATGTCTCATTTAGGTTTGGGGGAGGGATTTAGTTGATTAGTACCTTGTTTTTAGTTTGTATGTTGTTTATTTTTAGTCCAAATTTTTTCGAAAAATACAAAAAAAATGAAAAAATTTCAAAAATTTCAAAAATATTTTGCATTTTTAAGTTTTCATTTTGACTAAAAGGGTGAAATTAGTAAGAGATAGCCGAGTAAGGAGTATCCACTCCTGAGACGTATCTCAAACCTATTTCGAAACAAGTTAATTTTTGTTTATTTCCTTTTGAATTATTTAATTTGAATTCTCCATAAAATTGACTAAAATGAATCTTCATATGCTCAGTTGACAGATATTATCAACATACATGGTAACATACAGACATGAACTAAAATTGAAAAGTTTGTAATATTCAGTGCTCTAGTTTAATTGGAGAAGAAGCATCTTAAAAAGCAATGGAGTAAAAAAAAAAAAAAAAAAAAAAAAAAAGTCCGTCCGAGATCGAGTTATTAAGTCTGTAAGGGTGTTTTAACACCTAGTGCCCTAAAACCAACTGGTTTGGGAGTCACTGGCCCAACACTCGCTACATGGATCAAAGATGCTGCAAAAAATATTTATATCTGAAGTCTGAGTAATTAAGTCCGTAGGGGTGTCTTAACACCTGGTGCCCTAAAACCAACTGGTTTGGGAGCCACCGACCCAAAGCTCGCTACATAGACGGAAGGTATGTATATAAATAAAAAATAGAGAAAAATCAAAGAAAAAAATCAGAAAAATCAGAAAAATTATTCATTGCTCCAAAAAGGTGTGAAATCTGATAGAACTTTAGGACAAAAATATTACTCTCTTATCAACTGCACTTATGACTGTTGTGGGCAAAAATGAGTTGTTTAATATTATGTTGGCTGTGTATATGAAGAATGGTAAAAATATATCGGAGAATTTACTTATTCAGTAATTTAGAATAAAACAAAACAACTAGTAACTTGGAGTAAAGTTTCACCTGATTAGTCACTAACTTCTTTATTCTCTTTTCGCTTGTCTTTTTGCTTTTGTGTGCATTAGTTTTAATACCTTTTTACTTTTGTAAAATGTTTGTGGGTATCATTGCTGTAAACCCTCACGAGACTATAACTCGTCCACTAGGGACACCTAGGGGTTTAAAGGCTTGTTGCATATGCTAAATGCAACCGTGATCCCTACGAAAGTGGCTTAGTTTAATTTAATTGTTTTTTATTTTATTTTGTTGTTTTGCTCGAGGACTAGCAAAATGTTAGGTTTGGGGGTGTGATGAGCGGAAAATATATCAATATTTACCGCCCCTTTAACTTAATATTTTGTTTAGTTTCTCGGGTTTGATGAACGTTTTGATGTGTTTTAGTTTATTTTGCAGATAAAATAATATCGGGTCTCAATGAAATCATTTAGGATGAAATGTGGATCAAGTAAGGGCAATTATTGGACTTGATATATTAATTTTGGAGATTGGAAACTTGAAAGGGCGTTTTGACGAAGTGCAGTTTTGGAAATTCTAGTTTAGCGCATATGTCGTATTTTGGGCATAACTTTTTACTCAGATATCGGATTGAGCTGATTCAAGTGCCAGATTAAAGAAGACTCAAAGATATACAACTTTGAAAGAGAAAATATTTTCGAATTCTGAAGATTTCATGACAGAAATGGATGAACCATCCAGAAGTGTGTGGAGTGTAATTATTAAAAGTCATTATCAATCATTTTCAAAGCAAAATATTAATTAATTAATAATTAATAAAAATTATCAAATCAACACCAAACAAGATAAGCAATTAGTGGAGCAATTATGGATTTGGTGGAGTAATTAGTGGAGAATTAATAAAGGATTTGGTGGAGAATTTGATGGATGATTTGATGGAGGCAAAATTTTGCCTATAAATACCAAGCCATTTCATTTGTAAAATTCATACTTTCTTCTAAGGAATTCCTTAAGAATACTAAGAAGATTGTATCTTGTTTGTTTATTTACAGCTTTCAGTAATTAATTTCGCTTTCGCACTTTCTTTTCTTTACTTTTCAGTTTTTACTTTCCGCAATTTACTTTTACGCACAGTACTTTTCTTTCTTTAATTTTCAGTTTTTACTTTTCAGTAATGAGGAGGTAACTCCATTTGCTGGGGTAAAAGGTAAAACTTTTATTACTAATATTTAGATTAATCTCCCTTAATTATAATATATTAAACTAGTTAAAACCTGACTTAACGAGGATACCGCCATATTGGTCGGTTGGTAATTATTTAAATTGGTTTTAACCTGACTAAATTGGATACCGCCGATTGGTCGGTTGGTAATTAATTATTAATTTGACTTAATCTGGATACCGCCTATATGGCTGGTTGGTAATATCATGCAAAGTTAATATATATATTAAGGGAGATATCTAAAATAGAAGTAATAAAAGTGGATCCTTTTACCTCAGCATTTTTTTATTGTAATTTTACTTTATTTACTTTTCAGCATTTACTTTCAGCAATTTACTTTTCAGTATTTCATTTTCAGTATTTTACTTTATGTCTTTTATTTTATTTAAGTTTTTTACCACCTGTAAATATGTGTCGTAACTAAGCCAGTTATCTGGGGTTGTGATGAAATCCAATATCACCGTTGTATAAGGGTTAGATTATAGCTTGGGTAATATAAAGATTTATTTATTGAGTCTTAAACTTAATGCTTTTTCATTAACTGGCCATTAATAAAATTGAACTGGTAAACTTAAAATGAACTAGACATAGGGATTTTAGGTTTCAGCCTTAGACTCAATAGCCCACGATCTTCCTTGAGGATAGATAACCCTTTAATAGATTTCCTTACAGGATAGGAATATACCTGTCGGGCGGGGGTAGCCATAATTGGAACTTAAACTTAATGAATCCAGATAATTTGGTTGACATAGACATATGGTTCAATTGGGTTAAACTGGGTATTTGTGTCTGACCATCGACAGAGGCTTACACATAATTTAGTGTTCCAGGTTAATAAATCAATATATTACCCAACTTAAGATAATAACTACTTCATCTTTAAAATGATATTGGAAGAAATCACAACCCTAGATAGTTTTTAATATTGAATTTTCTTAAAATATTTTCGACAATTTTATTTACTTGCTTTTAAATTTAGAATCGTCACCATTTCAAATCATCAATCAAACAATCAGTTAGATACTAGTAATCATTTGACCTCATAAAATTAATATTTTGATATTAAGTCCTCGTGGGATCGATATTTTTATACTACTTGAACGATACGTGCGCTTGCGTTATACGTGTGTGTTTACGCCGGTCATAAGTGCCTACGTTGGTGGGGTTATCCTAGAGAAACAAAGTATAGTACTTATACAACTCACAAGAGAACAATGTAATTGTGCTCGCCATGCGGTTTTCCTAAGAGGAATACCTATATGCAGTGGTAAGGGGGAAAGAAAGTAAAACTCGATGAAAATCGGAGAGTAATACTATTCCAGGCACCGATCCTAATGGAACACAAAATAGTTCATCAAGGATTAAACTATACCAGTAATCTTCGATACACAAGAACAAGAATTACGAAAGTCGGAGAGAGTCAGAAAATAACTGGGGTATTTGGGTTTCTGATCTCACCTCATAAATATGTCAATCTTATTGAGGAATATGAACTGACTACGTATGAGGAAGTGATACGACGATGGTATCGACTCCCTATTATGGCAAAGTGCCATGATTTCTGAAATGGATTCCATGTATATCAACTACGTTTGGATACTAGTTGTTGTACCGCAAGGCATTTTGCCTATTGGTACTATATAAGTCTTCAAGGAAGACATACATTGAAGGCAACATACCAACGTACTAAGCTAGGCTTGTAGCGAAAAAGTATCGTTATCAACATTGTGTCGATTTCGAAGAAACCATTTACCTGTTGCCATGGTTAAATCCATTTGGATAATGCTTGCTGATGCTGCATGTTTCATTTATGGAATATGGCAGCTGAATGCCAAAATCGCTTTCCTTAACAGAAACCTTTCGGAATAGGTTTACAACATCCTGACGGTTTTGTCATACCAAAACTAGCAAACAAGGTTTGCAGGTTATTCGATCCATGAATGGATTGAAGTAAGCATATCGTCCTTGGAATTATCATTTTGATGCAATCATAATGGTGTATGATTTAATTCAAAACGAAAATAATTCTTATGTATATAAGGAGGTTACTGGGGCGCACTGATAATGATGTCCTAAGTAATGATGACATATCATTTCTTGGAAATGATATTCCTATAATACAATCGGAGAAAGCTTGGTTTTCATGAAAATTCTCCATAGAATTCTTGGGAGAAACAACCTTTATTCTAGGAATAAAGATCTACTGGGATAGATTTAAAGTTGTTCGTACTCTCCGAGAACTCGTACATTGAGATAAATGTACGCGACCTGGTGTCTCATATGCTTTGAGCATGTGGAGTCACAATCGGGCCAATCCAAGTGATAGTCACTGGATTGATGTTAAGAACATCCTTTAGTATCTTAGAGGAACTAAGGATGTTGTCTCATACTATGGAGAATGAGAACTTGAAGTAACTGGAATCACTGCTGCAAGTTTCCTAACCGATTATAACGACTATAAGTCATAACAACGGTACTATACAGTTTGAATAACAAAACAGTGAGCTGGAAATCTTCCATGCAAGATACTATTACCGAATAAACAACAAAAGCGGAATATTGTTGTAGCTGAGGCAACAATAGAAGCCATTTGGGTCAATAACAAATCTAATTAGATTAGATATAGTTCTGTTAGCAGCTGATCTAGGCTACATCACAGGCTAAAGAATTAATGGTCTCATCAATGATCCAGATATATACTTCACTATTCATCTGATTCATTCGGATCATACATCGTGGCGATGTGATGATCGAATAAATCACATCAGATGATAGTCGTGCCAATCCGCTGACGAAAGCCTTTCCTCAGCAGAAGTTTGAGCGAACCGTACATAATTTGGGTGTAGGACACTTGAGTGATTGGCTATAGGCCAAGTGGGAGATTGTTGGACAGTTATGACCCATAGAATCACTATTTGTACAGATCATGGTGTTGTTGTACAAATTAACTATGTGACAAAGGAAATTGCTATTTTATCATTTGTGATTCGATCACCAAGATGTATAAATAATGAAAGGTCCATATGATTAGTTTCGGATTGATAAGATATGAGACAGTATCAATCCATAAAGGTTTAATCATTAAATATCCCTAGTCGTAGTATTATCGAGATTGGACATCGATAATGCGGAATAGACTAGTATTACACTTGTGCGCATTGTGAGGGCATAACGGCATAGTTCTCATATATTTGGGTATAAGATACTCATTCAAGTGTAATATGAGGTTGTGTTTTACCGATGGTACGAAAAACAGCTTCGCTCTGGATAGACCCCTCGGAATTCCATTGGTAGTATGACTATGTGTCTATGGAAGTCCGAATCAGGGTAGGTGTATTTGATCTTAACCTGAGACTTGCACCGCTAATACTTGCGACAATCAATATTCTTTGGTTTTGGTCGTCCAGGGCTTTAACAGGTTCTGTGTACGCCTCTTCTGTGTATATTGAGAATCGTAGTGTATTGGGTGTGATGTCGAGATGGAAGTATCACTCCAGTCATAGTGGAGATGATGATCACGTAAGATACGAAACTCGTTCTCTTATATGCTGCAGCTATCAGGATATTATGACTAGGTCATGTTTATCCGATTAAAGAGACTAGTTACCAGAGATCCGATATGTGCTTCGTACGGGGCAGACACATTTCCATCCCTAGGCCTTGCACGTGACATCCGATACTGGATCGAAATATGCAATATTACGTATACTACGCCTGATATAGATCACATATTCCTGTAAGGATATTTCTGGAGAATTGGGTAGGCATAGCGCTTTGCTAGAAGCCAACCTTGTCTTGTAAATCGGTAAAAATGTAGTACTAGGTACTTACGTGTTCAGATAGTCCGACGACCGGATTTACTGCCAACATATCCGGGGATCTCATGGGTCGCTTCCCGAAGATTCACCGATGACGTATGACTCGCACTTTATTAATCTGGGATTAATTAGATGAGAGAGAAAATTAATCTTGGATTAATTGCTGAGATATTTTATCTGGGATAAAATATTAATTAAAGAGAGAGAACGATTAATTTGGAATTAATCGATAAAATAATATATTCGATATGTTATACGAAATTGGATTTCGACGCGGAATTGAAATTAGATTTTAATTCGGGCAAACGAGTTAATTTAGAATTAATTCGTTAGCGACGTGAATAGTAATTTTGCTAGGCATAATTATTTAATTTCATCGCAACGGAAAATTCGTTAATTTGGAATTAAGGAACCCGAGCCTAGGAGTGTTTGCGGGCGCACTCGCATTGTGAATTTAAAGTGCGGCCGACAAGTTACATCAAGCGTCAAATCATTAGTCACATCAAGCATCAAATCACTTGTCACTTTGAGTGATGTGACAATTTGTCACTTGATTGATTGATGGGAGTGGTTGTTGGCATTATTGCCATTTGACTTTTGGAAAGCAAAAAAATTGGTAAATTCATTTTTGAAATTCATTTTTGTGTATTAGATACACATATCATCCAACAACCAAACCAACTCACTCACTCTCTCCCTCCTCTCATCTCTCTTGGCCTAGAGCCATCTTCTTCTTGTTTTCTTGCTTGGCCGAGTAAAAAGGAGAAGCCAAAGAGAATATTGTTGCAATCTTCTTGTGCTAGCACACAAAGGAGTCATCCTAAGGTGATAGAGAACCACACTTGTGAGCTTGGAATCACCATTTGAGAAGCTTGGAGCTTGGAGCATCAATGGAGGACATCCATGGAGGTTGACCAAAATTTTGGAAGAGTAGAAAAAGCCCACTGCCGTGAGCCACCTTGGAGGGAGCTTGAAGTTTTGTTGTTCCTCGCATCGCCTCAACCGATCGTTGTAAGTATGATTCTGCCATACGTTTACTACTATTCATAATTTGTTTCATTGCTTAAAATGATCATTGGGACCTTAGAGAAACCCAACATCATGTTGGTTGTTTGATTTTGTCTCTAGTGCTCCTCCATATGGTAAACTTATGTAAAAAACATTAACTTTCATGCTAAAAGTTTCCATGAGTTTGTATATCTGATCGAGCTTGGCATTCATTGTTGTGTTGGCTCCGACTTCGTAGATTCCTGCTATTCGTTGAATCATACTCATTTCTGTTGGCCACAAGGAATTGTTGATGGATAATTCTTCAATTAAGTCTCAGGGTTGATCTCCTCTTTTTGCCATTAAGGCTACTCCAGCAGCAGCATCTATTGTGGACATTTCCGGAGCAGCTCCTTATACCTTTCCCAAGCTTCATAGAGAGATTCTGAGTCATGTTACACAAAGGATGTGATGTCATTCCTCAGTTTTGTAATTCTGGTTGGAGGAAAGTACTTTGCAAGGAATTTTGGGGCAAGAGTGTTCCAAGTTGTGATGGAACCTGTTGTTAGTGAATATAGCCAAGCCTTAGCTCTTCTTTTAAGGAATATGGGAATACACGCAGTCTCATTGCTTCTTCAGCCGCTCGGTTGTAATTGAATATGCCGCAAACTTCCAGGAAGTTGCTGATGTGAGAATTAGGATCTTCAGTTGCATTCCCCCCAAACTGAACTGACGATTGTATCATTTGGATGCATGTTTTGATGTCACACACATTTGTTGGTAAGGGAGGAAGTGCAATACATGAAATGAAGTAGTCAACCACCAGAATAGTTCTGTTTCGAATATGAATTGGTGGTGCAACCTCCAAAGGTTCAGGTTCCATGTTGATCAGTGTTTTTTTGGCCTTCTCGCCTTTCCCTTCTCAACTGTTTGATTGTTCTTTCAATTTTTGGGTCAAGCGGATGAATTTCAAAGCTTCTGGTTCTTCTCATCTAGTGTTTGAGAACATGAAACACAAGAAAGCAAAAATAATAATTAAAGCTTGACTTTGAATGGTTGTGCTATTTTGTCAAGCTTCTGGGTTGTGTCCTCAATATGTACTCCCCAATGTTGTGATGTCTCCGTCGGTGTTATGAGATTATCATTATACTCCCACATTTGCTCTTGTATTTTCCCTGCATCTTGTTCCATTATTTCTTCACAAATGTATTTTAGAATTTCTACATTTAGTTTTCATCCGACATATGCATAATGCATTCTCCATAAATATCATTCTGAGGATGTAAAGATATGTATGTTTATAGTCCTTTATACTTCGTGGCTAGTATAGATAGCTCTTCTACTTGTTTCTCCTTATAGATGCAATCAGCGACCAAAGAATTATCCAGATCAAATTGAGATTATGTTTGTTCGACCTCCTGACCTGATACCTCTGACTGTTGATACTGGTCAGCCTCTTCCCCTATTAAGGTGTCATCGTGAAATCTTCGATACTCGAAGGCTTCATCAGTGTCATCTAAAATTGCTCATTGAGATATGTAATTCAGGTTGTCAGTTAATTATTCTATTTGATCTGTCAGCTTCTGTATAGCTTCTCGCTTTTTAAGTATATCCATCAATTGTTCTATCTCTGATGGTTCTGGTTCTTGATGAAGATCATAGGTTGATGGTGGATAAGATGGAGAATAAGATTCGGTGAAATATGTAAGTTCTGTATATGAAGGTCCTTGATAACTCTGCCACCCTGAATTGTAGTTGAACGTTCAATAATCAATAGGGTGGTCACCATCATATACCTCACTGTGGGACACAGAAACTGGGCGACGCATGCTGTTCCAGGCTCGCGGCCTAGTCGAGAGTACGGAGTAGCCACGGGGGACTAAACCAGAGAATAATGGAGTCGCCACCCGGTGTGAACCGGGAAAATGAGATTTAAGGCTGCACTCACCCCTCGCAAGGGAAGACCTCAAACTGTTGGGTTCGGAATGGTCCCTTACTTATGTCACTTGTAATGAAATGATTTGTGTAATAATTTTATCAAGCTTAAGTAACACTTATTTCCAAGAGTGTCATGCTTCTAAGTTCATATGCGCAAAAATAAAACATACACCTAAATTTGCATATATCTTACATTTAAGATTGCATGCTTGAAAGTAAATCAAAGTAGCAACGAACATATGACCGGCATAAACACACACGTATAACGCAAGCGTACGTATCGTTCAAGTAGAATAAAAAATATCGATCCCACGAGGACTTAATACTTAAGCTATTAATTTTATGAGGTCAAATGATTACTAGTATCTAACAGGTTGTTTGATTGATTTGAAATGGCGACGATTCTAAATTTAAAGACAAGTAAATAAAATTGTTCGAAAGTAAGTTTTAAGAAAATTCAATATTAAAAACTATCTAGGGTTGTGAATCTTTTCAATATTATTTAAAGATGAATTGGTTATCCTATAGTTGGGTAATATATTGATTTATTAATCTAGAACACTAAATTATGTGAAAGCCTCTTCCGATGGTCAATTACAAATACCTAGTATAATCCAATTGAACCATATGTCTATGTCAACCAAATTACCTAGATTCATTAAGATTAAGTTCCAATTAAGGCTAACCCCGCCCGACAGGTATATTCCTATCCTGTAAGGAAATCTATTAAAAGAGTTTATCTATCCTCAAGGAAGATCGTGGGCTATTGAGTCTAAGGTCTTAAACTTAAAATCCATATGTCTAGTTCATTTTAAGTTTACCTAATCAATTTTATTAATGGCCAGTTAATAAAAAGCATTAAGATTAAGACTCAATAAATAAATCTTTATATTACCCAAACTATAATCTAACTCTTATAAACCAGTGATATTGAAATTCATCACACCCTAGATAACTAACTTAGTTATGACACATGGCTAGGGCTAGTAAAAACTTAAAAGTAAAAGCCATAAAGTAAAAATGCGAAATAGTAAATGCGGTAAAGTAAATACTGAAAAGTAATAACAATAAAATAAAATGCTAAGGTAAAAAGAATTACTTTTACTATTTACTATTTTAGATATCTCCCATAAAATAATATATAAACTTGTGATAATATTACCAACCAGCCATATAGGCGGTAACCTGATTAATTCAAATTAAGTCCGACCAGCCATAAAGGCGGTATGATTTGTCCATGAACCTGCCATATAGGCGGTAAGAAAATTTAATTATCAACCAGCCATATAGGCGGTATCCTGGATTAGTCAGGTTTAAAACCAATTTAAATTTAATAGCCAACCAACCAATATGGCGGTATCCGTATTAAGTCAAATTTTAAATAGTAAATATATTATATTTAAGGGAGATTAATCTAAATAGTAACAGTAAAAGAATTACCTTTCACCTTAGCAAGGAGAAGTTACCTCATCATGGTTGAATAGTAAAACTGAAACAGTAAAAACAAGATAAATTACTATTACTATTACAGAAAGTAATTACTATTACAAAATGTAATTAATTACAAAACTTAAATTAAAAGAGATTAGAGAGAGAAACTCCCGATTTACATCAAAGAAATGAGAGAGAATGGTGCAACTAAAACTGAAATCTCGAGCTCAATTTATAGACAATTTTTGGTCCAGCGTCGCGACGCTGAAAATGCACTAGCGTCGCGACGCTAGCAATAGTTTCTGGAGTCCACGCGTACGTTGACCACGCGGCTGTCGGCACAATAATTGGTGACATGTGTCACGCTCTGGTTGGCTGGCGATGCGGTCCAATGAAATCGTGCCACGTGTAATCTTGTGATTGGGTGTAAATTCGGTCTAATAGAATGGTGACACGTGGCATGCTCTGATTCATTGATGATCGGTCCAAGAGAGAGGCCACACGTGGCACGCGGTTTGGGTGGTCCAATGAGGTGATGACACGTGGCATGCGGCGCATGTTAGCAAGGGCGGCGCATGTTAGCAAGATCCGGCGCACGTTGGCAAGGTGTCTGATATTCTTTTGACGCATTTTTGTCCGTTTTTGCCCAAATTACCTCCAGTGCTTTCCAAACTTTATTATCTGCAAAATAACAACAAAACACATCAAAACGTTCATAAAACTCGAGAAACAATACAAAACATTAGGCTAAATGAGTGGGAATAAGTGATGTAATTACCACTCATCACACCCCCAAACCTAACATTTTGCTAGTCCTCGAGCAAAACAGAAAATAAAATAACAAAAGAAACAAAATTAACTAAGCCACTTTCGTAGGGATCACGATTGCATTTAGCGTATGCAACAAGCCTTTAAACCCCTAGATGTCCCTAGTGGACGAGTTGTAGTCTCGTGAGGGCTTACAGCAACGATACCCACAAACGTTTTTACAAAAGTAAAAAGTTAGTTAAAACTAATGCACACAAAAGCAAAAAGACAAGAGAAAAGAGAAGTTAGTGACTAATCAGGTGAAATTTCTACTCCAAGTTATTAGTTGTTTTGTTTCTTTCTAAATTATCGAATAGGTAAATTCTCCGATTATATTTACCATTCTCCATATACATAGCTAACAAAATATTAATCAACTCATTTTTGCCCACAACAGTCACAAGTGTAGTTGATAAGAGAGTAATATTTTTGTCCTAAAGTTCTATCAGATTTCACACCTTTTTGTAGCAATGGAATAATTTTCTGATTTTTCTGATTTTTTCTTTGCTTTTTTTTTTATTTATATACAATACCTTCCGTCTATGTAGCGAGCTTTGGGCCGGTGGCTCCCAAACCAGTTGGCTTTAGGGCACCAGGTGTTAAGACACCCCTACGAACTTAATTACCCAGACTTCAGATATATAATTTTTTGTAGCATCTTCGATCCATGTAGCGAGCTTTGGGCCAGTGACTCCCAAACCAGTTGGTTTTAGGGCACTAGGTGTTTAAAAAACACCCTTACAGACTTATAACTCGGATCTTAGATTTTTTATTTTTTATTTTTTATTTTTACTCCACTGCTTTTTGAGATGGTTCCTCCAATTAAACTAGAGCACTGGATATTACAAACTTTTCAATTTTAGCTCATGTCCGTATGTTACTATATATGTTGATAATACCTGTCAACTGAGCATATGAAGATCCATTTTAGTCCGTTTTATGGAGAATTT
>SKCR01005792.1:0-25442 GCA_019454045.1 Zanthoxylum bungeanum | reverse complement strand
ATAGAAATATACATGCACGGCAGACGTAGTCAATATTAGAACTCGACCTTAATGAATTTGATTTAAGTTAGTTAACATAGACATATAGTTATTGGCTTATCTGAATATATCTACTTGACCATCGAAAGAGACTTTTAGATAGTTTAGTATTCTAGGTTAATAATTTATAACAATTACCCAATTGAATGAATTGTGCGTGAACCATTGTTTGTGTGCTTAGGTGAAGTTACAACCCTAAATTCTTCAAACGTATAAGGTTCTCCCCAAAGTTTATTATTCGTTGCTTATTTAGATTTCTAGATATTAAATCATCCTAATCAACTCATTCTTTAAGTAATTATTTAGTTTTAGTTAAGTAGGTTAGTTTTAATATTAATAAGAGAAATAATAAGTCCTTGTGGGTACGATATCCGACTTTCTGTCACTGTATTACTTGAGCGATATATACGCTTATGTACGGTAGTAAAATCGCGATCAATATGTAATAATAATTCTTGCATGATAAATATGACCATGTTGGACATGTCATGATAATCAGAATGTTACAATTAATGTGATGAATTCTTAATTCTCTAGATCATTAAGTCTAATAATGTAAATAAAAGTTAAAATCTAGCATGCATTGTCACTAGTTTAGCAACATTGACACCATTGAATAAAATAGATGAATGGTTGGAATTTTATGATAAAATTTTGTATTTGAGACATATATTTCAGGACCAAAATTTTCTGCTTATTTGAGATTTTCTCGGGTGAAATATAAGTGACCTTCTAAACTTAGGAGAGACCCACTCACCTTTACTCTCTGCATGGAGTAAAAATGGAAAATTAACATAACCCATGGTATTTGATAAAATTAATCGAAACTTCATATTGTTTAAAATCTAAATAAAACATCATGTTCTTATAATAAAACCTCTCTCATAGTATGGATGGCAATTTGGACGTCTCGTCCCTACCGAGCTCATCCTGTCCTGTCTCGATTACCATTCGGGATGAAGAAATCGACCTAAATCTCGATCGGTATTTTGAATGGAAAAGAAAAATTATCCCGTCCTGGAACAAATGGTGCTGGATCCTAACTCCCGATATGGAATCAGAATTTTTTAGGCTAAAATTCTGGATTTTAGATTTAAAAAAAAATCCCGAATCCTAGCCTGATTTTTATGTAGAACAATGTATCGTTCGAATCTCGACCACAATTTTTATTCGGTATGAAAAATTATCTTGAATCCCGGACCGAATTGAACGGGATTCAAATTTTTTACCAACCCTACCAAATAACTTTACTGAGAGAGAGTATTTTTTTATGTAATTTTTAAATATCATTGAGATTTTGATTAATTTTATCAAACATACTATGCTCATTTTCCAATAAAAAAATTAGAGCACTGCAAGTAGGGGTGTGCATCGGTCGGTTCGGTCGGTTAATCATTGATTTTTTAACCGTAACCAAAATTTTCGGTTAAATAAAAGTATGACCATTTAACCGATTTATGACACATAACCATTAACCAATTAACCATTATATTTCGGTTGGTTATGGTTAATTCGGTTATTAAGCAATCCAATAAATTAAAATTTAATATTTTTTATAATTTTTAATTAGTAAAATTATATATGATGTAGGTCGGTTCTACCGATTTTTTTGGAATGTTTCAACCAATCGAACCACTGACGCATTAAATTTTTTGGATCACTAATTCGATCACATATCCGATTCTAAAATACCGATTCTAACTAACATTTGATTAAATATATCTATATTTAATTACATGCGAGAGAAATATTTTTTAAACCCTCGATGATTGTCACGGCCTCAGATTTCCTTCCAAAACCCGCCATGTTAGAAATTTTAAGGGTCACGAATCCACCACGATGCAAAATCTACACATATGAAATTTTATGTATTTTTACCTTTAAATTCTTGAGAGAAATTAAAAAGAGTCAAAACTAAGCTGTTAATGCAGCTTGTCATTTGAATTTTATCAATTTTATTTTCGGGTAGTATTATCAAATCAATATAACTACAACCAATTGAGAGTTTACATGCCGACTATCTTAACTCTAAAAAATTAAAGGATTTGCACGCGCTAATATATATAGGTTTAATTTCGGTTAATTCGTATCGGTTCGGTTCGGTTATACGAATCTCATAACCGTAACCGAACCGAATAACCGAAAAAGTTAAAAATTTTAACCGCAATAACTGATTTAACCGAATTAACCAAACCGTAATAAAAAAATGGGCCGGAACGGTTTGGTTAATCGGTTAAAATTGATATATGCACACCCTTAGCTTTAAGTCTTGAGAGTTTACATGCAGACTATCTTAACTCTAAAAAATTAAAGGATTCGCACGCGCTAATATATATATATATATATATATGGTTTAATTTCGGTTAATCGGTCGGTTCGGTTATACGAATCTCATAACCGTAACCGAACCGAATAACCAAAAAAGTTAAAAATTTTAACCGCAATAACCGATTTAACCAAATTAACCAAACCGTAATAAAAAAATGGGTCGGAATGGTTCGGTTAATCGGTTAAAACCGATTAATGCACACCCTTAGCTTTAAGTCTTGAGAGTTTACATGCAGACTATCTTAACTCTAAAAATTAAAGGATTCGCACGCGCTAATATATATATATATTATATATATATATAATATATATATATATATATTGATACCATACAAGACAGGATCTCAAGTTATATATTCATTCAGATGAACATACAATTTTCAGATTTTAATACGATTGGCTCAGGGTTTGCAAACACAGTACCAGATCTGGATCCCAGAAATGGTGCTCTGAAGAGGAGGGAGAAGAGAAAATACAACTGAGGGGAGAGATCTGGTCTCTATGCCTCAGAGGATCAGTAGCAGTTTTTAAACGGCAGATATTGATATAAGTATCAATCTGCAAGCATGCTTTTTAATAAAACTTTAAAAGAAATAAACAGCTTTATACATAGAAGACATAAATGCTTACATTTCTTTTGAAAGAACAAAGGTTTTTTAAGAGTTTGAGAGGAATGAAGATAAAAATGGATCTAAAGAAAAACGGATGCCCTCATCTGAGAGTTAATGGGAACTATATACCCAATCAACCAACCACTCAAATTATTACAATGACTTTGAATTATTACAATTATCAAAACAGTAAGATGCTCTGCTTTTCTGACTTCTGTAACGTGCTTTAAATAGTAAGATGCTCTGCTTTCTTCACATGGCTTTGGATGCTTTTGCTTCACATGGCTTTGTCATAAGATAAGATGTATGCTAGTTTCTTCTTCACATGGATTTGGATGCTTTTGCTTCACATGGCTTTGTCATAAGATAAGATGCTCGTGGTCCAATGATGCTGTGCTTCACATGGCTTTGTCATAAGATAAGATGCTCGTGGTCCCACCGGTCTTTGTCTTGAGCTTTGGATGCTCTCTGATGCAGTAAAAATTTTTGAAAATTTCTAATCCCACAGCTTTTTTCTCTCTGTGAGAGAATAGTGAGTGAAGGGGAAAAGAAAATAATTTTCTTTTACTCAATACTTTTTTTTAATGCTTTAAAGATGAGAGAATACCGAAACAGTCGTCTTCGTTATCATCTCCAAGGGAAATAAATGGTTGTGGCTCCCCACTACTTGATGAGCTGGCAGCAGATGAAGGAGGCCTAGAAGCAAGGAGCTGTTGCATAATTTGAAAATACTCTTCTTCAGATTTGGCACCGGCCAAGAGAGACTGGGCCGAAGACTTCTGAGAGAGGAAAGTATTTTGGGCTTTAATTTCCTCAACATTTGATTTTAAATGTCCTTTAGAACAGAGCCACTGCTGGACCATATGTTGGGACAGTTGGACTCCTCATCAAATTTAGACCACCACTTAACTTTGAAAGTTCTTTGGACAATTAATTGGGATTCGTGAGTGTGGAATTGAAGACTCCACATCCAGACCCATGGTAAGAAAAATTTTGTGCAGAAACAGAAAAAAGGGGGAAATCTTCTTTCTGGATCAGAAGGAATGTAATGGGCTTTAAAGAGGTTTAAACAGGCTTTTGCATTTGGGGTAAGGATATATGGCTTGGTCCATAGTAGTTCCACCAATGTTGGAACCAATTTGGAAGGCTTTCAATAGTTATTTTTGAATTAAAGAAAAATAACCATGAGTGGCTTTTCTTTGGATTTTGAATAAGAAATGTATTAAACCATGCTGCTGGTAATCCCAATAAGAGAAAGATAAGCAGTGGTTTAAAAACGATTTTGAAATTGGCGGGAAAGAATTTGGGGTTATGAAGGGGTTCTCCCCATTGCTTTGGAGATAGGACTTTAAGGATAGTAGCCGTTGAATAGGCTGGTTCAGAATGAGTATCAGCAAGGTAAAAATGCTTGAATTTCACAGATTCTGTGAATTCGAGAATGTCTTGATAAAAGGATTGGGGTTTTGATAAATCCCATGGTTTGAAAAACCAACCCTTTGGAAAAAACTTTGAAAGAGTCACAAATGGATCAGGATTATAAAACCCATCTTCAACACTTAAAATATTTTGTTGATAGGTTTTATTAAACCAATCGACTTTTGAGAAGGTTTGGAGAAATAAATTGGGAGAAGAATTCCCACTTAAAACGATTTCTTTTGGGATTTTGGAAAAATAACTTCTTTAGAAGATGTCTTTTGGATTTCTTGGTTTTTTGAAAAGCTTTGTAGAGCAAGAATAAGTTCAGGGGATTTAGAGATGGATTCAATCCATTCATTTACCTGTTCCTGAGAAGTAATAGCTTTGGATGAAGATTCTTCTTCTTCTTGGATCGTGTCAACCCAAGATTTATGGGAATGCCAGAGGCTAATTTTGGAATTGGTGGAGGAGATTGAGATTCTTTGTAGGTGCTTTGGATAGCTGGTTCTTTAAGTTTGGCTTTGCCAGTGTCTTTCTTTTTGGTGGCATTATCTGTTTTGAAGAAATTCTCTGGTTAGAAAATCTGGAACAGAATTTTTATCTCCTTTAATAAATTCAATTTCGAAATCAAAAACACTCAAAATTGCTTGCCATCGTGCAAAAATCTGTTTTGATGCAATGTTATGAACATCTTTTTCTAAAACATGTTTTGCAGCTTTGCAATCAATTCTTAGTAGAAATTTTTGATTTAGCAAATCACTTTGGAATTTTGAAATGCATAGAACAATGGATAATATTTCTTTTTTAATGTAGAATATTTTTCTGACAATCATTCCAATGGGCAGAAACATATTGTACTATTTGTTCTTTATTATTCTCAACTTGCTTTAAAATACCACCATACCCTAAGTCAGACGCATCAGTTTCAACAACTTTTGGTAAACTAGGGTTAGCTAAATATAAACAGGGGATTTCTTTTAACGTATATCTTTTATTAATCTAATAGCTTTGGTGTGTTCATCAGTCCAAGGGACATGAACTTTCTTTAACCTATCATGTAAGGGCTTTGCAATCCTATTGATATTAGGACAAAAATCTAGAACATAATTTAGACTTCCTAGAAATCTTTGGAGTTGGGTCTTATCAATGATTTTATCAGGAAATTTATCAGCAAAAGCTAGAGATCTTTCAATGGGTGTAATAGTTCCTTTGGAAATGTAATGTCCTAGGAATCTAACTTTAGTCTGAAACAAAGAAATCTTTGTACTAGAAACAGCTAGACCAGCTTTCCTAGTGGCAAAATAAAAAGTCTTAAATGTTTGAAATGTTGATCAATGTCTTTTGAGAAGATTAATACATCATCAATATAAACTATGCAAAAATCTGAGTAAGGGTTATAGATGTCATTCATAATTCTTTGAAATTCAGAAGGTGCATTCTTTAGACCAAAGGCATAACTGTCCATTCGAATTGTCCAAATGGAACAGTAAAAGCAGTCTTATAACGGTCTTTAGGATGAATTTGAATTTGCCAAAAACCAGACTTCATATCAAATTTTGAAAATATGAAAGCAGAGTGAAGTTTTTGAAGCAAATCTTTTTTGTTAGGTATGGGATACCTAATCCATTTTAGGCTTTGTTTAAAGGCTTGTAGTTTATCACAAGTCTTGGTGTACCTCTTTCTATTTCAGAATTTTTATTTACATAGAAAGCGGCGCAAGACCAAGGGGATCTAGACTTAACAATTAAACCTTTGGATTCTAAATCTTCGATCTCATTCCTACAATGTTTTTCTAAGTCCATATTCATCTGAATAGGTCTAGCTTTTGTAGGGATTTGTTTTTCATCAAAAGAGGACTCATAAGGAAGATCTATCAAATGTTGCTTCCTGCTCCAAAAAGCAGAAGGTAGATCAGCACAGATTTCTTTCTCAATTAAAACTTTGAAATCATTAATCTTTTGTTTTACAAAATCAGTTTGTAATTGTTTTTCAAGTCTTTCAAAATTTAAATCCTTTTTTAAATAAAGTAAGTCATTTTGTTTTTTCTTTAACAAAACACTAACATGGTTCTGGTAAACAGAACAAGCTTTTACAATATTCAAATTTCTTGTTTTGGGTTTTTCAATAAAGGAAAACTTTAATTTTTTTATTTTTTGCTTTAAAGGTTATACCATCATAATTAACGGTGTAAGGAGTAATGAGGTTTATGAAAGGAGTCCCTAGGATAACAGCATGATGTATATCATTTGTTAACAGAAAGGAAGTCCTGAATTCAAAACCATCATTTGGAATTGAAGCATCTACTTGGAAGAAATTTTTAATTTTGAATTATTTGCGGCAGAAAGTCTTTCATGTGTTTTTTTATGAAATCTATTAGGAATAATAATTTCTTTTATGCAATTTAAATCAGCACCTGTGTCAAACAAGGCAACTGTGTCAATTTGGAAATCTGATGAGAGGATTAAAGTAATCCAAATTAAATATTTTCTTGTTGTCACTTGTTTTAGAACAAAAAGAAAATCATTTGGAAGTGGTTCTTTACAATCAAGATTTTGGATCCCAGTCTCATCATTTTCAGAATCTGGATCTTTTTCTGAGTTTCCTTCCAACTAACTGACTTTTAAGAAGAAGTTGGATGGTTTCAGAATCATTTTTCTGTTTTTCTTTTAGATCTTTTATTTCAAACTTTATTTCTTGAATTTCTTTTTGAAGGTCTTGAAAACTGAGTGTATCTTTTTTATTTTTCTTTTTACTTAGGATCTGAGTAAGATCATAAGTATTCTGTTTTAAAACATGAGTTTTGGAAGATTCACCTTTGTCAAAAGTTTTTAGAAGTTTATCAAGATATTCTCTTTGTAAATCAGGATTTGAAATATGTTTTACAATATCAAGAAAAGTTCTTGTTCTTTAGTTAAAACATTAAGTTTCTTATTCTTTAAGTAAGAATCTGTGTCCGAATCACTATTGCTTTGACTAGAGGTATCTGAGTCAACTAACTCATCTACTTGTAAAGGTTCAGAATTTCCTGTTACTGAAGATTCAGACTCAGAAGACTCAATAAGCAGATTGTTATTTTGGAAAGAATTTCTTCACTGAGATCAAGTTCATGAAGTTTTTTGTTCATTCTACAATATTTTTTGCAGTATGTCCTTTCTTTCCACATTTATAACAAGTAGCTTCCTTATAATTGAAAGGGGCTTTGGTTTTAGAAGTGTAAGGTTTTCTATTAGACTTCTTATAAGGCTTTGAAGGCTTCTTATAGAAATTTTCTTTAGGACTAGGATAAGATCTTTTAAACTTTCTAGAACCGTAATTCTTTTTGTAAGGTTTTGAAGAACATTTTCCTTCACAATCTTTGGAGGTACTAGTTTTGAAAGGATCATAGTTGAACTGTTTACAAAAACTACCTAGTTCTTGCTTAGATTTCCTAAGCTCCCATTTTAGGCGTTTCTGTGAAGTTTCAAGTCTTGGAAATCTTTAAACCTTCCTTATTGATAAAACTAACTAACTCACCATAGGTAAGTCTATCATAAGGGATATGGTTGTCATAGAGGGCTTTAATGGAATTTCTAACTTTTTCACCTAGAAGGGTAGGTAAACCAGCAAGGAATTTTTCTTTCCAAGTTATATTATTAGCATCATCTCTTAGAAAGAGTCGTGTAAAGAAGGTGGTTTTATAACTTGGAAATCACTAAGCTTTCTACATCTTAAGTTATGTAGTAACTCAGCATTTTTATCACGTAGGTGAGAGGGGTCACCTATGAAATGGAGGGAAATGGTCAAAATTAAAGTAGCAACAGCATCTTGAATAGGACTGTTATATTCATCTAGAATAGGAACATTGTCTTCATCTGTTTGAATAGCATTCAAGACATCTAACTGTTGTTGTCTGGTGAGAAGATGATCCCACCATCCTTTAAGTTGACCGGTAAAACCAGCAACGAGAATCTCTGCAATTGCTTTATCAGAGGTTCCTGTTTGGGTTTTGTAGGCATTTGCTGCCATGGTCATTTGTTGTAATAGGCTAAGAATATTATATTCAGACATTCCATCTATATTCCATTCATAGACAGAAGATGCATTAAACCGGGACTGGCTTATTGCACTAGGCCTATTATCAACGGCTAAATCAGGAGGAGAAATAGCAGGAAGTGTTAATTCCCAATGAACTTTGTTGACTTTAGAGACAGGTTTGGATTTTTTTCGAAAGGCTTCTATGTCTGAAGAAGCTATAGAAGAATTATCTATATCTAGAACTCCTATTCTACTACTAGATTGGGGAGTATCTAGGGCAATATCAATTTTCTTCTTTGATGAGGAAGATGATGTTTCTATCCTATCCAATTGTTCTTTAATAGCTCTAACAAAATCGGATTTTGACTCATGGACAAGCTTTTGACTATCTTTAGAAACCTGGAATGGTTCAAAAATAGGCTTTTTAAGCTTCTTGTCTTCGTCAATTTTAATAGTCTTTAAAGGGGAAACAGTGATTGTAGATTGTTTGATTTGACTTTCTAGTCTAGTCAACTGTTTTCCTATTGTATTTAGATTAGTATTACAGAAATTATTCTGTTGGATAATACTATCTAAATCTTTATCAGTGTCATTGGCTTTATGTATCTTTAAAGGTGAGGCTTTAATCTGAACTGAAGGTTCACCATGATCTATAGTTATATTTCTCAAGGGAGGGTGTTCAGATTCAATGGTTCTATCACTATCAGAAAGATTCCATTGTGGAATTTTCTTTCTAATGGTAATGGGATTTGATTCTTTAAAAGGGTAAGAAATGTCATTTTCAGAAGCATACATTTCAAACCAATCAAAAAACGTAATGTGGACTTTATGCAAGTTTATAAATTCATAGTAGGTTTCTTGAACTTGTTTTCTTTGGTTTAGAAAGTGTTTAAAAAACCAAAGTCTTTTTTCTTTATTTAATTCAGAATAAAAATCTTTGTGCAAAGAGGCTTTATCCAAATTGAAATCCTTTTGCAAGACATTTATGACATTTTCCGTGACAGCAGAAAATGTTGGGGAAGTTGGGGGAGAAGGGTCCTTCTCCTCTTTACTTTGTTCATGTTGAGTACTAGTGTAGATATGGTGAGGGATACTAGTAGTATAATCAACAGAACGTATAGAAGAACTAGGGATATCCGAGGTGGAAAACCTAGGTTGATCTTTGTATGATAGGTTCGGGATTTTAGAGAATTTTCTTTCTAGGGAGGGATTACTAGAAACAGATTCTAAATCACAGAACCTAGATGAAGTATTTCTTCTGAAAGATAATCTGACTTTTCCATCAGAATACTGAGTCACATTTTGTAACTCTGTATTTGGCTCAAGTTGTCTTGGAATCACTGGTTCAGTGGCTCCTTCTAGAATCCATTCATCAGGAAGGTTGATATCTTTCCATTGGATGAATCTAGGAATGACAGTGTTTGATTTTGAGAGGTCAGTCTGCAAAAGAAGAGTTTCATCCTTTTTTTTACTGGAGTTTATGTTGCGTATTAAACGCAGAATGCATAGCTTTGTAGGAGATCTTGTAGATCAAGGCAACAGGGATTGATCCTTCAAACATATGGTAATTATGGGTTTTGATTTGAAGAATCATGCTTTTGAGGATATTTTTATCTTGCAAGGAGACTGTGATGTTTGGGTAACAGTCAAAGGAAATAGGACCTTTACAGAGACTTGATTCAATACTGCTGAGTAAAGAATCATCAAAAGAGATGAATCTGCCATCTCTTAGAACAGCTAAGATGGAGATATCTAATCCTTCTTTAGTGAGGGGCTTTATACCAACTTGGATTAAACCAACATGCACATAATTAAATTTTTTATCTTTTAGATGTTTTAAAGCATGTTCAGAAAATAATTTAATTGTCTCAAAAGGTTTTGTAAGAGTAATATCACGTTCTTCAGTCTTTATGATATAATCTGTTTTTAGGAAATCAAGCTTTTTGGTTTTATAAATCATGTCTTTAGAAATCTTTGGCAATTTCCAGCAATCTGGGCTTGGTCCATAGTAGTTCCACCAATGTTGGAACCAATTTGGAAGGCTTTCAATAGTTATTTTTGAATTAAAGAAAAATAACCATGAGTGGCTTTTCTTTGGATTTTGAATAAGAAATGTATTAAACCATGCTTGCTGGTAATCCCAATAAGAGAAAGATAAGCTGTGGTTTAAACGATTTTGAAAATTGGCGGGAAAGAATTTGGGGTTATGAAGGGGTTCTCCCCATTGCTTTGGAGATAGGACTTTAAAGATAGTAGCCGTTGAATAGGCTGGTTCAGAATGAGTATCAGCAAGGTAAAAATGCTTGAATTTCACAGATTCTGTGAATTCGAGAATGTCTTGATAAAAGGATTGGGGTTTTGATAAATCCCAAGAAACTAACTAACTCACCATAGGTAAGTCTATCATAAGGGATATGGTTGTCATAGAGGGCTTTAATGGAATTTCTAACTTTTTCACCTAGAAGGGTAGGTAAACTAGCAATGAATTTTTCTTTCCAAGTATATATATATATATATATATATATATATATATATATATATATATATATATGATTTAATTTCGGTTAATCGGTCGGTTCGGTTATACGAATCTCATAACCGTAACCGAACCGAATAACCGAAAAAGTTAAAATTTTAACCGCAATAACCGATTTAACCGAATTAACCAAACCGTAATAAAAAAATGGGTCGGAACGGTTCGGTTAATCGGTTAAAACCGATTAATGCACACCTCTAACTGCAAGTTGGCAAGAAACGCACATATAGAGAGAATGAAAGTGAAGAAAAGAAAAGCTAAATTAATAAAGCCCCATGAGGTAGTATATCATGTGCCGGGTGTATATGTCATCTCTCTCACAGCAGACGGGCCCCACACAATTGTGGGGCCCGCCTATCGTGAGAGAGATGACATATACACCCGGCACATGATATAATTTTCGCCAAAGCAGAGGAAGAAAGAATTATAAATACAACGCACTTCCACGATTGATTGCCCATCTCGAGGAAGCTTCTCTCTTTTTGGCTATAAGGTTTCGGTCCTTGCATTAACATTAAAAGCTTACCATGCCTCATGTTATATCTATCTTTGTTTCCTTTTTTTTTTTTGTTTTTGTTTTGTTTTGTTATGTTTTAAATAAATAATTTATATTAGGGGTGGTAAAACAAATTAACGAGTGAAATTCGTATCGAATCCTAAACGAATCAAATTAAAATGAGATGGATTCGTATTCGATTCGTTTATTAAATAACTCCTAATACCAGGATTCGTATTTGATTCGTTTATTAAACGAATCGAATACGAATATTTATTTAGTCATTATATTATTCAATAACATAATTTATCATAATTTCTTTATATTAATTTTTCATGAATATATACATATGAATTATGTAATTAATATATTTACTAAAAATACATCACCAAATATCGACAATATTATTTTTTCTATGTAATTAGCCATAATTTCTTGATTCTTAATTGAAAAATAACAATAACTAGTAAAAGAAAATAATAAAACGAATCCTAAACGAATAAATGAATTAATGAGCTGAAATTTATAGTCGATTCGTTAATAAACGAATCGAATCGAATTGAATCAACACATTTATTAAACGAATCTATTTTTTCAAACTCGTATTCACTTTAAAGCGAATCGAATATACGAATAAACAAATCTTAACCCAAATTACCACCCATAATTTATATTACTACTGAAATTATAGTTGGGGTCCATAGAGATTATTTTTGATAAGAGAGGTCGAAGCCCAAAATTGATTTTTTAGCCACTATCAATTCAAGATTTGAATACGAGTGATTAGTTAAAAAAAAAAAAAAAAAACACGTTTAAACCACCCGTCTGAACCTATAGAAGGTAATTCATATTTATTTATTGGCATAATAGTGTCATTCGATACATCATATTGTATGATTCTAGTTCATTTTGCTTGAAATTTTCCAAATACTTTAGATTTTGTAAGAAGAATATTTTTATAAATCTGCATAAGCTAGGATAAAATTCATTTAACAGTCTTATTTTCTCTAGAGAATTATTTTTTTAAAAAAAAAATACTTTTTATCATGATTAATTTCTTATAAGGATAAGCTCTTAATAAGTAATCCTAATATATTTTGTTGATGGTGTTTTCAGGCACTATAACATTTAAGACAGCGCGACGAGGACAGAAGGGTAACTTCATGGCTGGTTGAGATCATCAGAACCGACCCGACCACAACATGTGAAGACCGACCACTTTGGTTCATATGGCCGGGAACTTTAAGGTCGGCAGAAACACTCTCAGCATAAAAGACTATCATGACCGACCACAAAAAGACCGACCACATTGCGAGACGCGTTCAAGATGACGACACTCTATTCTAACGGATAAGATAAGCGAGTTATCCTACTTTCACAAGGAGATGGAGTCAGAATCCGCAAAGGAATAAGAAAAGAGAAGGGAGAATCGGACTAGGGATCCTTACAAGGAGAAGAGGCCAAGTTCAATTAGGATTTCTTATGCAAATAGGAATCTGATTTCTGTATTACTATAAATAGGAGGGCATAGTATGTGTAAAAGACACGATCAAATCATCACAAAACTTGTGATCTGAATCTTCAAGCTCTAACTTGTAGAGATCTGAGAAGAGTGTTTGAGTAATAAAAGTATCATCCTTTCTGTGTCCGTGGACGTAGGTCGGATCCAAATCCACCGAACCACGTTAAATCCCCTTGTTGTTTGGTGTGTTTATCTGCTTTTCGCTAAATTTGCCTTTGGTTCCCCATAACCAAACAAATTCACTATTGAGGGAGGGTTTTCTCGGGAGTGATATTCCAATATTACCCTGAGACCAAAATCAGCCGTCAACAGTTGGCGTCGTCTGTGGGGAACTGGACAAAAAGCAACTCGTGTAGTAAGACAATGGCGGAAGGCGGAAACCACCAATCATCAGGAAACTCAGCCACAGATTGGATGGAGAAGATCGAGGAGAACCTAAGGAAAGAAAGGAAGAAAAATCAAACCCTGCTAAAAACCATAGTAGACCGGTTGGAAAAGATAGAAGGAGCACACGACAGGAAATTCGAGACCGGGACTAGCCGACGAAGGAACGAAATAGCAGAGGGAAAAAGAATTGTTGATACAAGTGAGGACGATGGACCTATGAGGAGGGGGCCTTACGGGATAAAATCCATAGTTGTGGAAAAAGATTCACAAGCAGAGGACACATGGGAAGAAGAAAAAGAGAGACTTTCGACAGATTCCTCTAATGATAGTCTCCGCTACACTAGAAGATGAGGCACAGAGTACGACGAGACTGTTCGGGAGATCCCAAAGCGTGAGGAACACCGCACCCGTGGCAACAGACATGAAGAAGAGCGCAGAAGGCGACATGGCGGCCCAAACAGCGAGGTAAAATCTTGGTTAAAGAAAGAGATGGCAAGTAGGGGTAAACCTCAAAACAGGTACAGGAGACGCCCGGGATGACAAAGAGGAATCCCCCCTCACAGAAGAAATAGAATCAGCAAAATTCCCGAAAAGGTTCAACATGCCGACCATGACGCCCTACAAAGGCCATATGTTTATTTCCGGCTCGGGTCTGCTCTTGTACCGCCGAGACCGATGTCTTTTTCGGCTCGGGTCTACTCTTGTACCGCCGAGACCGATGTCTTTTTCCGGCTCGGGTCTGCTCTTGTACCGCCGAGACCGATGTCTTTTTCCGGCTCGGGTCTGCTCTTGTACCGCCGAGATTGATGTTTGTTTTAGCTCGGGGTCGGGGTACGTCCCACCGAGTCAGCCCTTTGGACTGGGGACGTAACATTCCCCCAGGTCCAAGTGCCTTTTTCAGCTCGGGGTCGGGGTACGTCCCACCGAGTCAGCCCTTTGGACTGGGGACGTAACATTCCCCCAGGTCCAAGTGCCTTTTTCAGCTCGGGGTCGGGGTACGTCCCACCGAGTCAGCCCTTCGGACTGGGGACGTAACATTCCCCCAGGTCCAAGTGCCTTTTTCAGCTCGGGGTCGGGGTACGTCCCACCGAGTCAGCTCTTCGGACTGGGGACGTAACATTCCCCCAGGTCCAAGTGCCTTTTTCAGCTCGGGGTCGGGGTACGTCCCACCGAGTCAGCCCTTCGGACTGGGGACGTAACATTCCCCCAGGTCCAAGTGCCTTTCTCAGCTCGGGGTCGGGGTACGTCCCACTGAGTCAGCCCTTTTGACTGGGGACGTAACATTCCCCCAGGTCCAAGTGCCTTTCTCAGCTCGGGGTCGGGTATATCCCACCGAGTCAGCCCTTCGGACTGGGGACATAACATTCCCCCAGGTCCAAGTGCCTTTCTCAGCTCGGGGTCGGGCACGTCCCACCGAGTCAGCCATTCGGACTGGGGACGTAACATTCCCCCAGGTCCAAGTGCCTTTCTCAGCTCGGGGTCGGGCACGTCCCACCGAGTCAGCCCTTCGGACTGGGGACATAACATTCCCCCAGGTCCAAGTGCATTTCTCAGCACGGGGAGGGATGATACCCCTGTGGCGATAGCTTACTCCAGTGTTACCGAACATAAAGAGGAATATGCCCTTAATGTGTCGACACTCTATGACCCTCGGTTACCCGATGTAATGGATCCGTGGGAAAGCATAGCACGGGGGATGGTGATACCCCCGTGACGATTGCTAGCTCCAGTGATCCCGGACCTAAGGAGGAATGTGCCCTTAGTATCCCGGACACTCTTTGATCCATTCATCATCTCGGATCCGCGAGAGACGCAGCACGGGGATGCGTTGTGCCCCTGTAGCGTGTGCCTACTCCAGCGTGGCGAGGAGGAGCCCTCATACAATACAAAGGCTCCCCAGTGAACCGACGTGTAGATGATGTGCCCTTACCAATCAAACGCTCTGTTTGATCCGAATCCTGGTTCGCCGGGACGCTGAATTGAAAGATTCAGGATTGTGTTTTGGAGACCTCGGGCAGGACGCTGTTTTGAGGCATCCATGTTGTTATTCTTTTTTGAAAAAACGTTTTCATGGGATTGGTGCTAAGTCACCCTCGGCTTTTGATTTTATTTCCCAATACTTGTTTTTATTTTTCGCCGTTCTGGCAGAGGGACGCCCATGCCGGATCAGGCAGGACTTCAAAAGGTTGATTCACTTCCCTTCTATGCAAGTCCCAAAAATTATTCGGCTCGAGGCTGGATTCGTTCCGCCGAGGCCACTTGGATTACCTGGCTCGGGGCTGGATTCGTTCCACCGAGGTCAATTGGTTCATTTCAGCTCGGGGTCGGGTTACGTCCCACCGAGTCGGTTTCTTTGGACTGGGGAGGTAACATTCCCCCAGGTCTAAGTCTTTCACACAGCTCGGGGTCGGGCTATGTCCCACCGAGTCAGTTTCTTTGGACTGGGGAGGTAACATTCCCCCAGGTCCAAGTCTTTCACACAGCTCGGGGTCGGGCTATGTCCCACCGAGTCGGTTTCTTTGGACTGGGGAGGTAACATTCCCCCAGGTCCAAATCTTCCACACAGCTCGAGGTCGGGCTATGTCCCACCGAGTCGGTTTCTTCGGACTGGGGAGGTAATATTCCCCCAACCCGTCTCTCACTCAGCTCGGGGTTGGGCTGCGTCCCACCAAGTCAGCTCCTTTGGTTTGGAAAAAGTCTCAGGGTATTCAGACAAACAGGAAACAAAAAAAGAGAGGAAAGAGATAAGAAATATGCATAGATATATATATGTGTGTATGTCGAAATACAAACTTTAATGTTATTACAAAAAATTAAAGTGTACATAGGGCCCCGGTCGGGTTACCCTTTCTCATTCAGCCCGCACAGGGGCAGGAATTTCTTCCTCAGCTCGCTCAGACAACGGAAGGATTGGCTCAATCTCGGGAGGAGGAACAGCTGCTTCATCCTCGGCTGCACGGGAGACCTCTACTTCAAGGACGGGAGGAGGGATCTCAAGGCAGTCATCGCCGGAGGCTGGAACATCAGATCGTCCTTCTTGGGAAGTTCCGGAAGCCAGGACGACCGAAATCGGGTCAGGATTCATAACCTCCTCGGCAGGGGGAGGGAGCCATTTCTGGAATTCCTACTCGGAGATATCCCCCTTGCAATAGCTGATGGCCGCGTGAATAGGATCCATGTTCAGACCTGACAGCACCATCGGTATCAGCTCGGCACAATCACCAACTCCCTCTAGGCGGATAGCCTCCTTCTCGGCCTCAAGGTCGGCCTCTCTTTCCTCAAGCTCGGTTTCCTTTCTCACAAGATCATCCCGAGCCCGCGCCATTTTCTCTTCATTGGCCTTCAACTTGGTTTCAGCACTGGCCACATTGGCCTTCAAAACACCAATTTCAGATTGGGCGGTCTTCAAATCCTCCCGAGCGTTGTCAGCAAGCTTTCGCTCCAGCGCAGCCGCAGCCTTAAGAGCCTTGTTAACTTTGAAGTTCTCGATGGCAGTCGACTCAAGGTTTTGAATCACCCCCTCCCGGTCGGCCAGCTTGGTTTCCGTCTCTGTAAGACGATTCAGAAGTCTCTGGGCCTGACCGCCATCGGACAATAGACTCAAAAGAAGGTCTTTGTTCTTCGCCATAAGGTAAGTGGCCTGCACAAAAACAAAGAAGGTCATGATACGATATGAAGAAAACCGAGAACCGAAGTCAGAAAGAAAAAAAGAACAGAACTACCTTTGCCATCTGAGAGCTCATCTCGGTGATCACCGCCTTGGGCGAGATATCCTCATACCTCGAGATCCTCAGGAGGAATCACCTCGGCCAATTCATTGAAGGCCGGCACTAAATGGGAAGTGGCCTCCCGGATGTTTTCTCCCAGGTCATCCACCCCGAGGGTTACAGAACCCTTTCGCTTTTTTGAAGAGCCCACAGATGAATTTTTGCCCCGGGGAGCGTCTTTCTTCTTGCCCGGGACAGGATCTTCCTCCTCCTCTTGGAGCAGCTCGGTCTCCTCGGCCCCAAATTGACGCCTCCTTTTCCTCAAGGGCTTCGGCGGACTGGTGAGACGAGCAGACCCCGATGATTGTGCACCAGGAGAAGATAGATCACGAGCAGCCGGTTGAACTCTCCCTTGAGACGCCCCCTCAGCCCCTGCAGAATCAGGTCGTGCCCGGGAAGTTTCTCGTTTCATCATGACCGGCTTTTTTCATGGTACCGGCCAACTTCTCAAGAAATTTTGGCCTTTTCGACATGCCTACAAAAAAAAGGGGGAAGATCAGGACCCGAGCATATAACAAAGATGTCAAACATGATAAAAAAAACAGGGAAGATCATCAAAACAGCCATCAGACACCTACCTATCCGACCAGAGACTTCCGGAGGGACGGTCGGAATAAGGCCTGACTCAACAAAGGCCGCATCATTGACCAGTTTCCTCCAGTGGGCAGCATACCCCCGAGCCCAACCTACCCGCCTCCGAACTTGATGAGAAACCTTTGGAGCATCTCGCCAACAAGCTGGGAGGAACCAAGAGAAGTCAGAAACCTAAGAAACTAAGAACGGGAATAAAGAAAGAAAAAAGAGGTGTTAAACTCCTAACCTCCAGCCCTGAAGATGTCCGGAACCGAGACGTCTTCCTCAAACGATCTCAGGACCCGACCCCAATCCCCAGTAGCCCAGAACCAAAGATCTTTGAAGTTCTTGTTGGAGTCGGGGAGTTTCTGGACAAGGTTGGACGAGCTATCGTAAGCAGAGAGGTAATACCAACCATAATGAGTCTTTGGGTTAGACTTCAAACGGTATAACCTCTTCACCTCTTCCAAGCAAGGTACACCTAAACCTGCCCGGTGCCAGACCACATATATGCCGGCCAGAATCCTCCAGCTATTCAAGCTCAATTGGCAAGGGGCAAGCTCCATCTCGGCCAGCATCCAAGCGAAATAACGTTGCATCGGCAGCCGCAGCCCACATTCGAAAAAGATAGGAAGAAGCGCCACCGAGCCCTCATCGGGCTGACTAGCACGATCCATCGGGCCTGGAACTTCAAGGGCTATATCTATCGGGATGTCGTATCGTTGCCGCAACAGCGCAAGATCATCCTCAGTTATTTTGGAGGGACGATTCATATCCAGAGCCGACGACCCGAGTTCACCGGGCTCTAGGTCCTTCCGAGGAACCCTCTGATGGTAGGAGTCTTGTTCAATCTCAGAAGGAGTTGGGGTAGTGTCAAGGTCTTCTACACTAGGTACCCCAGAGCCCGAGGAGAGCTCCTCAGCAGGGGGAGTTGAGATCTTAACAGGCTTTTCAGGGGAGGAACCGCTGGCAGACATCCCTAAACACCCAGAAAAACAGAGAAGGAAGGGGAAGTCAGTCTATGGAAAAAAGAAACTACCCACGGTTTTCATGTTAAACTAAAGCAGGTGGTCTCTAAAAGTGCCCTAAAGCAGAACCCAGCAAACCATAAATCTTTTCCTAGCAAACACAGATTCGTAAAAACACAAAAGAGGCAGAAGTCGTTCAGAGAACTTACTTGTTCTTCTCGGGAAAAGCAGAAGGTTGTTCTGTACAGGTGTGCCCGTTCCTTATGTTCACAGCACAGAGGAAGAAAAAGACCACGGTTGAACTTCGGAAGCACGGAGTTGGGCAAATCACAGAGATATTCGCAGAAAAGAAGAAGAAATTGCCGAAAAAGATGAAACAGTGAAGGCCTCGTCCTCTTATAGTCATGGAAAAGATGCTCGTGACCATTGGATCTAAAGGAAGAACCCGGATGAACGCCAAGTGTCGACTGCAAAAGGGGTCTCCCAAGTTCAAACAGACGGCTGAGATCAGCCACTGTGAAGACGCCTCTGCGCGGTCGATTCGTCCCCTCTTTTGGCGGGGAACCGGCGGATGTTTGACAAGTGTCAAAATTAGAAGAAACCCTAAAGATGATTTGATATGCATTTAAACGGACGTGACTGATTGCGTGTCTCGAGACGAAACGCTTAAAAAGAGGCAACAAAACACTCCTCGACCCAAGACCGACCTCCAACAGAGCAAGTCAAGAAACACCTTCTTTGTATAGTTCCCGGCACCAACTTGCACGCTTGTTGGAACCGAGAACTAGGGGACAGATGTTGATGGTGTTTTCAGGCACTATAACATTTAAGACAGCGCGACGAGGACAGAAGGGTAACTTCCTGGCTGGTTGAGATCATCAGAACCGACCCGACCACAACATGTGAAGACTGACCACTTTGGTTCATATGGCCGGGAACTTTAAGGTCGGCAGAAACACTCTCAGCATAAAAGACTGTCATGACCGACAAAAAGACCGACCACATGGCGAGATGCGTTCAAGATGACGACACTCTATTCTAACGGATAATATAAGCGAGTTATCCTACTTTCACAAGGAGATGGAGTCAGAATCCGCAAAGGAATAAGAAAAGAGAAGGGAGAATCGGACTAGGGATCCTTACAAGGAGAAGAGGCCAAGTTCAATTAGGATTTCTTATGCAAATAGGAATCTGATTTCTGTATTACTATAAATAGGAGGGCATAGTATGTGTAAAAGACACGATCAAATCATCAACAAAACTTGTGATCTGAATCTTCAAGCTCTGACTTGCAGAGATCTGAGAAGAGTGTTTGAGTAATAAAAGTATCATCCTTTCTGTGTCCGTGGACGTAGGTCGGATCCAAATCCACCGAACCACGTTAAATCCCCTTGTTGTTTGGTGTGTTTATCTGCTTTTCGCTAAATTTGTCTTTGGTTCCCCATAACCAAACAAATTCACTATTGAGGGAGGGTTTTCTCGGGAGTGATATTCCAATATTACCCTGAGACCACAATCAGCCGTCAACATATTTTTTTAAAAAAATATTCTTTCTATTTAGTCTAATGTTTTAAGTTGACTTTGACCATATTTATATATCTATTTTACTCACCTCTCTTTCCAACGTTAAAATTTTATAATACCATTTTCATTATTCACATGAACAATGACGTCATATATAATTTTTTTAAGGGGTGGACGTGTTCAAATATATTTTTGTATAGGTAAAATAACATTATAATTGTTATTGATATTATAACTGTAATTGAATATTTATAACTATCATTGTAACTGTGTGTGTAATTATGACTGTGATTGTTACGACTTAGCCATTTTAGGGTCATTTTTGACATTGTGAAAGTCTTTATTTGAGAAAAGGTTCATTAATGAAAGTTACAGGTATGAATGTTAATTATATGTAATTTTATACCGATTATAATTTGGATTCTAGATGAATTAAATATAATTATTTGAAAATGACTTATCGATAACTTATAAATGTAAGGACCATGTTGACCCTTTTTTGTTGAAACATATTGACAATAATATTTATTTTAAAAATTATGATTTGTAAATTAATAATATGTAATTTTTCATTAATCTCTTTATATTTTGAGAGTTATTTAATTTTTAACTTTAAAGTGGGAAAAAAAATGAAATTTGGCTTATAAGACCGCTCATGTTTTTCTGTGAGTGTCATGCTTATTATTATTCCATTTTATTAGACATATTTATGTCATTTGATAAATAGTCTTTCTAAATTGAATTAAATCGAAAGATTCTTTATTTTTTAAGGAAAAAAAAACCTTTTTTTTTTCTCATACACAACACAGTTTCGCCTCTACTTATATGTGGAAATTTCTATAATTTATCTGTGTATAAGATTGTACGAGCAAATTTTATCACATACCAAATTCATTTAAAATCAGCGAGAGTCCAATTTTAGAAATTTCAGGAAATATCGGAGATGAAAGAAAATGACTTGGAAAGTTAAAAGCTCAACTCTTGTTGTTTCACAAGTATAAAAATATGCCTAATATTAAAAGTCTTATATATAAATAAATAAATAAATAGTATAATAAAAATAAAATATTAGAAATAATAGAGTAGAAAATAAATTTGGCATTTAGGAGAAAAACTTGACAAAGAATTAAAATCTGCGAGTGTAGAGAAAGTAAAAAGGGACAAAATAATGAAATTAAAAAAGAAAAGATTAAAATATAAAAAATTTAGATATTTTGATTTCTGGTTGCTGCCACTGTTGTACGAATGCTTATCCTGTTGAGGTAAAGATATTTTGATTTTGTTTCGTATGTTGCCATCATTTTGCTTAAGGCCTTCTTCATGACTAAATTACGTTTGGGCCTCAATAAGCCCAAAAATGAATTTTCTAATAAGCACAAACTCTTTTTTTTTTTTTTTTTTTTAAAAAAAAAAATCAGATGCAAATCAGGACCTCATCACAATAATATCTTAATTTTTTTAGGATTCCAAATCAGATAGTCAGTTAAAAATAAAATAACTTGTTGACGGCTGATTTTAGTCTCAGGGGCAATAAGAGCTCTTCGCTCCCTAGACAATCTTCCTGCAACTGTGAATTTGTTTTTGTTATGGGAAATAAAAAGCAAATTTGGCAAAAGATAGATGAACACACCAATCAACAAATGGATTTAACGTGGTTCGGCGGATCAGGTCCAACCTACATCCACGGGCACAAAATGAGTGATATTCTATTATTGAAATACGTTGTTACTTGTTTACAGGTCTAATAAAAAAATTCTCCCATATCGATCCCCGTACCTCTCGCATTTATACTAGCAAAGAGGCGGTTTCCCTTTCCCACAAGACTTCTTGGCCGAAACTACCTTCGCCTTCATCTTAATTCTATAAGAACACTGACTTATCATCTTATCCCATAAAAATAGGATGATTTATCATCTTATCCCGTAACAATAAGATGACTTATCACCTGGAACATATCTCGCCATCTGTTCGGTCTTCAAGAGGTCAGTCACAATGGTCCTCTAAACTGAGAATGCTGCCACCGGTCTGACAATGACCGGTCATCCGAGCTTAAGCGGTCGGAATTCACCGATCATAAAGTGATCGGTCCCTTACCGTTGGCGCATGCAACATCGAATGGTCGGGTCGGCGTTAATGGTCTCGATCAAGAAGAGAGTTACCCTTTTACCCCTGCCGTGCTGCTTAAATACCATAGTGTTTGAAAATACCATCAACATCTGTCCCATAGTTCTCGGTTCCAACGAGTATACAAGTTAGTGCCGGGAACTATATAAAGAGAATAGTACTCCTGACGGACTGATGGCTAACCTTTGTGAGGAGAAGTTTATTGGTCTGTCACCACCATGTCCTCGATACAACTAAGATGCTCGGTCTGATTTCTTTTCTCGCCAAAACAAAATCTTTTCGCCGCCCTTCTGGAGACTTTATCGAGACACGCAACCGTCACATCCACTTAAATGCCCATCAAATCATCTCTAGGGTTTAACCCGAGCCTGACACTTATCAAACATTGGTTGGCTTCCCGCCAAAAGTAAACAAAATCAACCGTTCACAGCCGACACCAATATACGTCTGATCTCAGTCGTTCATTCAACTTTGACAAATTGCTTCCGAAGTCGACACATGGCACACAACCGGGGCCCTTTCTTGATCTAACGGTCACAAATGCTCCAACGTGACTATAGGAAGATGAAGCGATCACCTTGTGTCTGTTTGGCAAAAAATTTGAACTTTATCAACTGCAAAAACTCTCCTCTCTCCAACTACGACCCGTCCGATTAGTGCGACCAAAGCTCTTAAAGCACTCTTCCAGCCTTCGAAAAGAATCAAGTAAGTCTCTGAACGACCTCCTTGGTTTGTACTTGCTGTTAGTTTTTTTTTTTGGACCATTTCTGGATTTTGGGATGATGGATAATGGATTAGGGAGACTTCGGGTTGTTCTGGGTTCTGTGTCTTGCTCGACGTTGCTAGGGAGAGATTTATGGTTTGATGGATGTTGTTAGGGAACTTAGAACCCGTAGGCTTAGTTTTCCGGACTCTCATGGTAATTACGAAGTCCCCGGTAGTTTAAAAATTAGCTATAGACTGACCTCTTCTTTCCCATTTCAGATGTCAGGGATGTCTGACAATGGGTCTTCCTCGGCAAACCCTGCTAAACCTTCGTCTCCCCCTGTCGTAGAACTCTCCTCGAGCTCGGGGCCACCGAGCATATAGAACCTTGACACTACCCCCACACCTTCCGAAATTGAAGAAGACACCTACCATCTTAGAATTCCACGGAAGGACCCAGAGCTTGGCGAATTTGACTGCTCGACTTTGGATATGAATCGGCCCTCCAAGATAACCGAAGATGATCTGGCACTGCTCCGGCAACGCTATGATATTTCGATAGATATTGCCCTCAAATTCCCTTATCCACTTGATCGTGCCAGTCAACCTGATGAAGGTTCGGTGGCTCTTCTTCCGTCCTTCTTCGAGTGTGGACTACGGCTGCCAATTCAACCTTATTTCGCCTGGTTGTTGGCCGAGATGGAGATCGCCCCATGCCAACTAAGCCTGAATAGTTGGAGGATCTTGGCCGGGCTATATGTGATTTGGTATCGGGCGGGCCTCGGCGAACCTACTCTTGAAGAAGTGAAGAGGTTATATCGGTTGAAGGCTAACCCAAGAACGCACCATGGTTGGTACTACCTTTCTGCCTACGCCGAGTCGTCAAACATCGTCGGAAAACTCCCCGACTCAAACAAAAACTTCAAAGATTTGTGGTTCTGGGCCACGAGAGATTGGGGTCGGGCCCTGACAACATATGAAGAGGAGACTTCAGTCCCGGACATCTTTAGAGCGGGAGGTTATGAATCTAACCCTTAGTGTTCATGCTATTTAATTCTGTTATAGGATTCTAACTTCTTTGACTCTTCCCAGCTTGTTGGAGGGACGCTCCCAAGGTGTATCATCGGGTCCGGGTGCATATACGATGGGCTCGGTGATATGCCGACCATTGGAAGCAGTTGGTTAATGATGCGGCCTTTGTTGAGTCGGGCCTTATTCGAACTGCTCCTCCGAAGGTCCCGGGGCGGATAGGTAGATTCTTACTAACCCTCTAACCAATCCCCTTGCTTGCTTAGCATGATGATGACTTGAAATTATTCAGATTCTGGACTGACCACTTTTTTGTTTTTGCCTTGTGCAGGAATGTCGAAGAGGCCAAAATACATTGATCAATTGACCGGTGCAACAAAGAAAACCGACCATATTGGAGCCGGGCCCTCTCAGAAACGGCCAGGACCTGCCGAGGCCGAAAAAATGACTGAAGAGGCAGCCCCGCCGGCTACCCAACGCGTATCTACCCCATCCAGGGTATCGCCAACAGTCACTACCCGACCTGCCAGCCCCCCAAAATCTGCTAGAAAAAAGGAGATGTCTGATCGGGGCAGAGGAAACCGAGCTAACTCAGGAGATAGAGGAGGAAAAAGCCCTGAGCAAAAAAAAGCCAGTTCGGAAAGATAAGAAAACACCGGAGGGCACTTCCAGAAAGTGGGAAGGCACCGTGATTCTTGGCGTATAAGACCTCGGTCAGGAAATCAGGGAGGCCACTTCTCACCTGGTGACGGCGATCAACGAATTGGCCGAAGCGGTCCCTCCGGCAAAGAATCTGAGATACGAAGATCTCTCTCCCGAGGATGTGGTTACGGGGTTGTATTCCCAGATGGCCAAGGTAGCCACACTTCCCCCATTCCCATTATGAGTCCATGACTTAATCTGATTTCTGATTTTCTATTTCTCCTCGGCAGGCGACCTATCTGGCGGCCAAGAATAAGGATATCCTCCTGAGCCTTCTTTCCGAGGGTGGCCAAGCCCAGAGGCTTCAGAACCGCCTTACTGAAATGGAGGTCGAGCTGGCTAATAAAGACGAAACGATAAAAAACCTGGAACTGGCCGCGGTCGAGGCTCATTCAACAAATAAATCTCTTAGGGTCGCCGCCTTTCTGGAGAGGAAAAACGATGAGGCCGCCAAGAAAGACTTGGATGAGCCTAAGAGAAAGGAGCTTAAGAGAACGCAGCATTGAATCCAAACTGAGGGCCAAAGATGAAGAACTGGCACGGGTCCGTGACGAGCTTAAGAGAAAGGAAGATGAGTTGGAGGCCGAGAGGGATGCAATCAGACTTGAGGGGGTCGGGGACTGTGCCGAGATTATACCGATGATATTGCCCAACCTGGATATGGGCCTATCCATGCGGCCATTCGCTTCTGCAAAAGGGAA